>OVAF01001308.1:7703-20919 GCA_900406245.1 Odontarrhena argentea | reverse complement strand
GCTTCTCCCGATTCCTCTTGTTTAGTTATGCAAATGGAGTTGCTTTATCTACTGTCGTGGTGTGGTGGACTCGAGATGGCTTCATAGCCTTCTTTGTTGGTTAAATTTCCCTTGTTTCTCCTGCTTTGTCTCGTTGATTCTATCTTCGAGTAAGTGTTCCGACTGAATTGTTCCGACTCGAGATTGTGTTGTTCTGTACTTTTCTTTTGTTGTTTCATCTCGTTTGTTTCAGTTTCCTTGTGTTCAGGCTTTGTTTCTGGGAAATATTAATCTCTTGTGTTTCACCGGCTTGTATCTCCACTAGTATTTCCACTTGTGCTACGCACTTGTATATGATCTTTTAAACATCTGTGACATGTTTAAATCTTAATTAACCATTGATCGTACAAAGCATAAAATTAAGTTTAGATCCAACGGTTAAGATAAACAGTGTAACATACATCTGAGTTGTAAGACCATTTTCACTCCTAAATCTTCATTGAGTGTCTTAACAATAAACTAATATTAAATTTAATATTAGTTTAATANTACATAAAACACTTTTGGAGTGAAAAATGGAGCCATAGGTTGGAGAAAACCCCATCTCTATTTTAGAGCTACTCTATTTTAGAGCCAAATATGAAGCAAAGGGTTGGAGATGGTCNTAAATCTTCATTGAGTGTCTTAACAATAAACTAATATTAAATTTAATATTAGTTTAATATAACCACTCCACTAACAACTTCTTAAAAATTACCCCTTCCAATGGAGACACCTAACTATGGTGTCTTAAACATTAAAATATTAATTAATGTTACAAATGTATATATTTTAGTACAAAAAATTTATTATTTATTTATGCAAAATTAGAAATATAACATTTATTGAAATTAGTTATATTACATAATAAAAAACATACATATTAAACACTACACGGAATGGTGAACATATTTTACAAGACCGAAAAACCAAATCCAAACATATTTAAAGCTTTTTTCTTAAGTTTAATGCTTAGTATAAATTATTAAATCAAACAATGAAATATTAAAATGTTTTTAATTTTTTTTTCAAGTTTAAATATCAATAAATTGTTTTGTATTAATTATTCTTGAAGTATTGATAAATTGTTTAATTTAATTTTAATCTATAGTTCAATATAAATTGTTATATAAAAGTAAGAAATATAAGAAATGTTGTTTAAAAGTTTTTTTGTATTNAAAAACATACATATTAAACACTACACGGAATGGTGAACATATTTTACAAGACCGAAAACCAAATCCAAACATATTTAAAGCTTTTTTCTTAAGTTTAATGCTTAGTATAAATTATTAAATCAAACAATGAAATATTAAATTGTTTTTAATTTTTTTTTCAAGTTTAAATATCAATAAATTGTTTCGTATTAATTATTCTTGAAATATTGATAAATTGTTTAATTTAATTTTAATCTAAAGTTCAATATAAATTGTTATATAAAAGTAAGAAATATAAGAAATGTTGTTTAAAAGTTTTTTTGTATATTTTTTTTTTGTGTAATTTTTCTGAATTTTTTTTTTCTGATTTTGTGTGTGTGTTTTTTTTATAATATAAAAAAAATTATTCAGACCAGTCACGACACGGCCACGTGGTGTATATTGGAGGTGTCTTCCGAGTCTGTTATAAGACCTAGTTTTTCACTATTTACCATTTTTTCCTTCTTTTGGGTTTTAATTGGTTAAGACATCCCCTTAAGATAAGTAGTGGAGATGCTCAAAAGGAACGTACAACTCTATGACTTAAAACTCACAAAATATACACCGCCGATGGATTAACCCAACCACACAATTTAGGCAAGAATAATCTTCACGAAACACATATGTTCAATTGTCTCATGCTTTTGATTTGTGAGCTGATAATCCAATTTCGATTTCCATCTCACTAGATCTTAACTCCTTGCAAAGCCATCGTTCAATTATTCGTGTGTGAGCTAGCTGGTTCAAGCCAGGTGGTGAACTTAACAACTTCTCCCACTATCGTATATGTACAATTAAATTTCCTCTTTCCCCTTTTAAACATGAAAAGGAACATTGCAGAGAGACGCAAAACCGAAAAGAAAGAGAAATCGATCATAGAAGATAAAGCTCTTTCTCAATCACTAATTCAATTGAAACATCTCTCTCGAATTTGCATCTCCCAAGCTTGAATTCTATCTCCTTACAAAGAAGGGTCACATAAAAAACCGCAACTATGATCAAACTAATCGTGTTAAACGATTAACAATAAGAATAAAGGTAATCAAATTGATTTGCCAAATTTGCACCTTTTCATCCACTATTATCACTTATATCTCAAGAGTTGGAGCATGTTTGTCTATTGGATGAAATTCTCATATCCAATATAAAAGACATCGTATTTTCTATTCTTTTTTAAAGAAATTATATGAAGAACAAGGAATAATCTAATGACATCTTAAACCTGAAACAAAATAGAGATCGAAAAAAACTAAAGAGAGAAGATATTTGAAAAAGTTTGAAGACTATGGAAAACAAAATAAATGAAGATAGAGATGAGAGAGCTAAAATGTTTCGAATCAGTGCTTCTTAAAAAATAAATGTTTCTAGGAGACTAGGAGGGTTTAAGTGTTTTTAATGGTGACTAAAAAAACTGTAATTTCTAAGAGTTAAAAAATATTTTATTAATTTATTGAAATATTAATTTATACATGTATCATTTGGTTCATAAAGAGTTGTTAAGAAAAAAAACTAATTTTTGAAACTTAGAAAAATTATAAATTAAACAAAGTGATAATTGATGGCATATTAATTTAGAGATGTTTAATTTTTTTTAGTTTAGGTGTCAGATTCGAAATTATCACAAGACGATTAATAACATAGTTAAGTTTTTAAAAAAAAATTATTGCACCAATTATAGGAAAATCAGTTTTTGTGTAGTTTGGAAATGATGATCTTTCCACGTGTAAAAGAGAAAAGAAAACGCTCGTTATAGCTGCAGATTTTGAAATAATCGCGCGTGGATACACTTCCAATAGGTAGGCGCGTGGAGGGTTTTAAGAAGAAAATTAACACCACCGATTTAAACGTAGCAACCAAAATTCCCCCACTCTCTCTCTCTCTGATTACGCTCCACCCTACTCTTCTTTTGTCCTTCTCTCTCTTGCCGGCACTAACACCACGAGGACATTTTTTTTGAAAAGAGAGAGAGAAAAAAAACCTCAAGGAGACCATTCCAAGGTGTAGATCGAGAAGATCGATAGTATCCGGGGGAGATTGAAAAATGTCGGAGGAAGAGAAGTTATTGAAAGAGGCGAAGAAACTTCCATGGGAAGATCGGTTGAGTCATAAGAATTGGAAGGTTAGGAATGAAGCTAACGTCGACCTAGCTTCCGTTTGTGATTCTATCACCGATCCCAAGGACCCTCGCCTTCGCGATTTTGGTGAGTTTTTGTGTTTTGAATTTATTAGGGTTTTTCAGATCTGATTCGGGTTGTTTATCTTCGGTGCGGATCTGCTTTGAATTTGGGTTCTGGAGCGGGAATGTGATGTTTCTAGGGCTATATCTTGCTTTAAATTTTGGCTGGATTTCTAATTTTTTAAATAAAATCATTTGTTGGGTTCGCAGGCCACTTATTTAGGAAGACGGTGGCGGATGCTAATGCGCCGGTGCAAGAGAAGGCGCTCGATGCATTGATTGCTTTTTTGAAGGCAGCTGACTCAGACGTTGGAAGGTATGGTTTCTGATTTATCTTTGATGCTCTGGAAAAAGGTATACCAAGTGCTTGTTTCTTTCGGATTTTGAAGGTATGCAAAAGAGGTATGTGATGCTATTGCGGCTAAATGTCTCACCGGTCGGCCGAATACTGTGGGGAAGGCGCAGGCTGCTTTTTTGCTTTGGGTAGAATTAGAGGCGGTTGATGTTTTTCTGGTATGTCATTCATTCTGCCTTCTTGCAACTCTCCAAGGGTTAATATACTCGGAGTTTATCCCTTGCACATGGATGTATAGGTTCCCTATCTCATTGTACCTCTGCTTGCTAGATTGCCGGCGCTGGTGTATTTAAAAACTAGATAGGTGACCTGATATAGAAATGAAAATGCTTTATAACCTAGAATGCATCATATGCTGGATTTTAGAAGGAGTGACGCAGAATAGAGCCATGTGGCTGTTTTGCCAGCTCTGTCGTATACTAGGTTTCTAGAGTGAAAGAAAAGGAGATAAGTGCATTCCAAATAACTATGACTGGCATTTCTCTTGAGCGTTCTGAACAAGTGGTCAAGTTGTCTCTCCAGTTTTGAGATGTTGTTACCGTGCTTCGGTTTGCGGTGTCATTTCTGTCATGAATCATACTTCTTTCTGAAGGCGAAAGGAACCTGGATACCTTCTTCAATATTCTTTGGATGACATGTACCATAGTTATTTTTCGAAACATCATTTTCCTCAGAACTGTTAAATTCACTGCCCCAGTATTAAGACTACAGTGTAAAGCGATAACTCCACTTGATATGCATTGTTTCACTCATTTTGATTTTCAACTTTCAAAAAGATATAATTAGGATCTGTGTAGTTTCTATTAGAACATCGTTCATATAGATGTTAACAGATCTGGCATGATCGTAGGATACATTGGAGAAAGCTATAAAGCATAAAGTTGCAAAGGCTGTGGTACCTGCCGTAGATGTTATGTTTCAAGCTCTCAGGTCTGTTTTAAAGTTCTAGTTAGTTTTTTTCCTTTGGATTTTGATAGAATTTATTTGAAGTAATGAACTAGCTTCTGGTCTTTTTCTTTTCTATCGTAGTGAGTTTGGATCAAAGGTTATTCCTCCCAAAAGAATTTTAAAGATGCTTCCTGAACTTTTCGACCATCAAGATCAGAATGTCCGTGCATCTGCCAAAGGGGTGACACTGGAGCTATGTCGTTGGATTGGAAAAGACCCTGTAAAGTCTATATTGTTTGAGAAAATGAGAGATACAATGGTAAAATTTATGTTGATTCTGTACATATGCACCTTAGCCATTCTAGCAAGATAATATGAGCTAGATTAAAATCTTCGTGCTTTTTCTTGGAATTGGAGAATATGGATTCTAGTCATAACAGATAAAGTAGATCCCAGTGCAAATCAGAACCACATCCTTGACTGTAAATTCTGCGCACGGTTTGAGTTTTTTTTTTTTTAAGCTATGAAGGAAAATCTTTGAAATTAGTTCTAGTTATGTTCCCTTGTGCTCTTTTGTGAANGCTTTTTCTTGGAATTGGAGAATATGGATTGTAGTCATAACAGATAAAGTAGATCCCAGTGCAAATCAGAACCACATCCTTGACTGTAAATTCTGCGCACGGTTTGAGTTTTTTTTTGTAAGCTATGAAGGAAAATCTTTGAAATTAGTTCTAGTTATGTTCCCTTGTGCTCTTTTGTGAATGCTAATATTCTATTTTATTGTTACTATGTAAGAAAAAAGAGCTGGAGGCTGAGCTTGCCAATGTTTCGGGGAGTGCCAAGCCTAGTAGAAAGATAAGGTAACTACCATGTACGATTACAACGTTTTCCTTTCCCCCATAGTTTAAGTATCTTGCATGTTTTGTTTTGTTTATTGGCACATACATTCAAGACTTAAGATATTTATTGGTAAGGTAAAATCAGATCCAGTTTTATCTTTATCCAGCTTGTGATTTGTGAATATTCAATTTACTTTTTTCAAGCTTCCAGATAATTAATAAATATGAGGATATCTTTTTTGTTTCATGATTTTTTGTGTTCGCCTGTGTAAGTTTTTAAATGTTGTAAGTGGTAGCATGATTTTAAAAAGGTGGAATAAGATCATATTCTTAATTGGCTTTCAAGGTCTGAGCAAGACAAGGAGCCAGAGGTAGAAGCGAGTTCTGACNTCTTCCAGATAATTAATAAACATGAGGATATCTTTTTTGTTTCATGATTTTTTGTGTTCGCCTGTGTAAGTTTTTAAATGTTGTTAGTGGTAGCATGATTTTAAAAAGGTGGAATAAGATCATATTCGTAATTGGCTTTCAAGGTCTGAGCAAGACAAGGAGCCAGAGGTAGAAGCGAGTTCTGACATTGTGGGTGATGGGCCTAGTGAAGAACCTGTTGCTGATGGTAAGTAGTTTTTCTTCAATAAATTGTTCCTTTATCAAGTGATGTTAAGAAACATACTTACTTTTACACTTTATCTACCTGTTACCATCAGCGCCGCAAGAGATAGATGAGTATGATCTCATGGATCCTGTTGACATTTTGACTCCTTTGGAAAAATCTGGGTTCTGGGATGGAGTGGTGAGTTGTGGATTCGTAATGCCACTTTTCCATATACTATGCTTCATTTGTTGTGGTTGTTCTTTACTGAAATAACTTAGTATAATATATAACTTCCCATTTTGATTGCATGTGACCTGTACAACTCACTAATTCGACTCCTTTTTAGAAAGCAACAAAGTGGTCAGAACGTAAGGAGGCTGTTGCAGAGCTANAGCCACTTTTCCATATACTATGCTTCATTTGTTTTGGTTGTTCTTTACTGAAATAACTTAGTATAATATATAACTTCCCATTTTGATTGCATGTGACCTGTACAACTCACTAATTTGACTCCTTTTTAGAAAGCAACAAAGTGGTCAGAACGTAAGGAGGCTGTTGCAGAGCTAACAAAGCTTGCTTCGACTAAAAAGATAGCTCCTGGTGATTTTTCAGAAATTTGTCGGACCTTAAAAAAGGTAGGTAAACTTCCTCGAATTAGAAGTTTAGGCAGTATTGATTATTATTTGATTTTTCTTTGCTCCTTTCGCAATATTATCTAATTGGTGCAGATGCATTTAGAAGTTTAGGCAGTATTTGATTATTATTCATTTGAAGTTTGAAGTTCTTGNCGGACCTTAAAAAAGGTAGGTAACTTCCTCGAATTAGAAGTTTAGGCAGTATTGATTATTATTGATTTTTCTTTGCTCCTTTTGCAATATTATATAATTGGTGCAGGTGCATTTAGAAGTTTAGGCAGTATTTGATTATTATTCATTTGAAGTTTGAAGTTCTTGCATTTTATTTCAACCTTCGAATTGACAAATGTTTTCTGGTAGCAATAGTGTGTCGATGCTACTGTTGTCTACTTGTAATTTGATAATATCTGTAAATTATGTCAATTGCAGCTTATTACGGATGTGAACTTAGCTGTTGCAGTTGAGGCCATTCAAGCCATTGGAAATCTTGCACGTGGTTTAAGAACACATTTCTCCGCTAGTTCACGGTTTATGCTACCTGTTTTGCTTGTGAGTTTTAATATCCTTTTGTCATATAATAATGGGCTTAGGTATCTGGCTGGGTTTTAGTACAGTGTTTGATACAAAACTTAACGGTTGTTTGTTCCTTGAACAGGAAAAATTGAAAGAGAAAAAGCCAACAGTTGCTGAGGCACTTACACAAACTCTACAAGCAATGTACAAAGCTGGGTGTTTAAATCTTGTGGACATTATAGAAGGCAAGAGCTAATTCTATCTTGGATTTTTTATGACGCTCTTCTGATTTGCTTATAATAATCTTGTTTTGAGAGTTTCATCAACTTTCAGATGTTTGGCAACCGATTATGTATAAATATATCGGTCTTTCATCGGTTTTACAACCAACTTTGATCTCTTTTGCAGATGTAAAGACAGCAGTGAAAAACAAAGTTCCACTTGTGCGTTCTTTGACTTTGAACTGGTTGACATTCTGCCTTGAAACAAGTAACAAGGCTCTTATTCTGAAGGCGCACAAAGAATATGTCCCTTTGTGCATGGAGGTTAGTATTTTGAGTGAACAAGAAAGCATTGTTCTGTTAGATAGTTGTAAGTAGTTGTTCAATTATGCAAGAATAGATACATAAAACAACTTTGTGCCAAAAAAACATATTACGTAAGGATGCAGTACTAAGATTACTTTCCTGGATGCGTGGAATTGTTAATTTATAGTGTCTCAATGATGGAACTCCAGACGTGAGGGATGCATCATTTTCGGCTTTGGCTGCAATAGCAAAGGTATTAGATTTATATTGTGCTCTGTTCTTGCAAACTGTTCTCGCTGTCTTCTATTGTTACATAATGCTCTGCACTTGTTAGAATATGTGGATTAAGGACTCTTTTCCTATTCTTCAGATGTTTATTAGCTCTTGGTTCTGTCAGTCTGTAGGTATGAGACCTTTGGAGAAATCATTAGAGAAGCTTGATGATGTTAGAAGAAAGAAACTTTCCGAAATGATTGCAAGTTCTGGTGGTGAATCAGCTGGTACAAGCTCAGGTTTGTGAACTTCTTTACAGACAGCCGTTATGCTGAACATCAAGTTTTATTTGCAAGCTTTTCCTCATTCTAATTGGATGTTATTCTCATATAAAAGTGACAGTTCAGTCTTCAGTTGGAAGCACAGCCACAGGGGTAAGCTCCGATTTTGATCTTCAATGCTACTTAATATTCAGTTTTGTAGATATTTTTTTTTCTTTTTCTTTTTGATGGGAGAAAGGTAGGCTATGTCAGATTTGGAAATGGAACGTTTGACATAGTCGGTATTAGATGCCTTATCTTTTCCCATCTTGTTTCTAAGAGGTTGAATAGGTTATATGTCTTGTATCTCTTCACGAATTAGTTCTTCAAAAGCAGTTTTCCATGTAAAAGTTAAACCATTTTGAAATATTATGCAGAACTCAGAAGCTCCCTTTGTCAGAAAATCAGCAGCAAGCATGTTGAGCGGGAAAAGACCTGCTATTTCAGCTGTGAGTTCTCTCTTACTTTTCTTCTGTGAGTACTGCAACTGGATATTATATGGGTTTCTTTTACTTTCACCATGTCTCAACCATTAACCCCTGGGCCTGGGTCAACAACATAATGAAAAGGGGGTGCCAGGAGATTTTTTTATTTTAGGTGTATAATTACTTGTCACATTAAGTGCTGACTTGTTCTATAGGCTGCGAGCAAGAAGGCTGGGACTTCCAAAACAGGTGGAAGCAAAAAAGATGGTGCTGTACGGAATGAAAGTTCAAGATCTGTTGAACCACCTGAAGATGTCGAGGTAAGTACATACCTACTTAATAATGGTTATGTGATTGACTTTGTCCTTCTGTTAGATTTCATGATGTTAACCTCTTCTTCTTTTAGCCTGCTGAGATGGGTCTTGAGGAGATTGAAAACAGATTAGGTTCTCTTGTAAAACCAGAAACAGTTTCTCAGTTAAAGAGCTCTGTATGGAAAGAAAGACTTGAAGGTTTGTTGATGGCTTAGATGAATTTTTTATTCTATTCTGCTTTTTTCATTATGAGCAGATAACTCTTTCTATGTTTGGATTTTGTGTTTGCTTGAGTGGTTAATCTTTAAAAGTTTCTTTATGAATTTTCACTTCACATCGGATAAATTTGATTTGCAAGGCTCCTGATTTTGATATTGAAGCTCTATTTTCTTCTGCTTTGTATCTCTTCAAATTAAAGCTGCATTAGCACTTGTCACATAAGATCTTTTAAAGCAAATTGTTATTGATTTTAAAGTATATTATCAGTTTGGTGATGTTGTTGCATAATATTGCCTTTCAGCAACTTTGTCTTTGAAAGAAGAGATAGAAGGTCTACAAGAACTAGACAAGTCGGTGGAAATCTTGGTCCGTTTGTTATGCGCAGTTCCTGGTTGGAATGAGAAAAATGTGCAGGTATGTTTGTTATCTCATCTATAATATTCTTGTTTGTCTTTTTCTTTTTTTTAATAAATTAACCCCCAAATAATTTTAAAAAGTAAATGAGCATACTCCTTGGAAATGCAGGTTCAGCAACAGGTCATTGAAATCGTCACTTTCATATCTTCTACAGCGGCAAAGTTTCCTAAGAAATGTGTCGTACTTTGCATTACGGGTTAGTATCATATGAAAAAAGCTACTTTCATTGGATGACTTCTGTACTCTGACGTCAGTTCTATTTTTTTTAACGTATTATTTCCTTCCTCATTTGCCTGTGTTTCCTCTACTGATTCGCAGGCACTAGTGAACGAGTTGCAGATATAAAGACACGAGCCTCTGCTATGAAATGTCTTACTGCTTTCTGCGAAGCAGTTGGTCCTGGGTTTGTTTTTGAGAGGGTAAGTGCTGTTTCAGTCATTATTTTATGACTTTCATTCTAATTAGGTCAGAATGATAATTTAGGGCTTTTGTTTGTAGCTTTACAAAACCATGAAAGAGCACAAGAATCCCAAGGTTCTTAGTGAAGGCTTATTATGGATGGTTTCGGCTGTTGATGACTTTGGCGTCTCACTTTTGAAACTTAAGGTTTTGAAGCTTTTTCTACTGGAAGTTTCCATCTCCTGATATCCTGTTAATTAAAATGTAGTATGTAGGTTAATTACATTCCTGACAAAGGATATATTTTTGTCCATTTGACAGGATTTGATAGATTTTTGTAAGGATGTTGGGCTGCAATCTAGTGCAGCTGCCACCAGAAATGCTACAATTAAACTTTTGGGTGTTTTACACAAGTTTGTTGGTCCAGGTGACTACAGATTCCGTTAACTGCTTTTTCGCTGTGTAACATCTTTTAGTTAGGAGAATATCTTTNTGTTGGTCCAGGTGACTACAGATTCCGTTAACTGCTTTTTCGCTGTGTAACATCTTTTTGTTAGGAGAATATCTTTTAATACCGAACTAAATTGTGCTGTTTCTGTTTTGCAGACATCAAAGGGTTTCTTAATGATGTCAAACCTGCACTATTAAGTGCACTTGACACCGAGTATGAGAAAAACCCTTTTGAGGTACTTTATTGTTGATGGCCTTGATTGTTTCAAACTTGCAACTGTTATTATTCTTTCTGTACTTAAAATCTATTTTTCTTTCTGTACTTATATTCTGTACATTAGGGTACTGCGGCTCCAAAGAGAGTTGTTAAGACGTCAGTTTCAACATCAACCTCTGCTGGAGGGCTGGATAGCTTACCTAGAGAAGATATCAGTAGCAAGATTACCCCAAATCTTCTTAAGGGCTTCGAGAGTCCTGATTGGAAGGTGCCCTACGAATTGGAAATTTTCTTTTGTCGCAAACCTAAGAAATCTTGTGGAAATTTGTTTCAAGCTTAGGAGCTGAAAGCAAATGTTTAAACTCTTGTAGATGCGTTTGGAGTCAATTGAAGCTGTTAATAAGCTTTTGGAAGAAGCCAATAAACGTATCCAGCCAACTGGAACTGGTAAGAAAATTTAATTTTTCTCATTACGCTGTAATTTTAGATTTTAGACTCTTAACATTTTTCTCTTTGTTGTCGTCTTTAACATTTTTTGTCACATTTGATAGGAGAACTATTTGGTGGTCTACGGGGACGACTGCTGGATAGTAACAAAAATCTTGTTATGCAAACATTGACTACCATTGGAGGTGTTGCATCAGCTATGGGACCCGCTGTTGAGAAGGCGAGCAAGGTTGGTGATACATAGCTTTGTTATTTAACACTGTAACATATCACTGCCTACCCATTTCACCAATGCTTGAGTGATCTTATTCAGGGAATTCTATCTGACGTTCTGAAATGTCTCGGTGACAACAAGAAGCACATGAGAGAATGCACCTTGGCTGCTCTTGATTTGTGGCTTGGTGCTGTGCATCTTGACAAAATGGTTGGTGATAGTATGTCCTTAGGCTTGTATTCTGTTTGTTAGTGTACTTTAGTCAACTTATATTCTTTTATATTCTGTTTATGCAGATTCCTTACATTATAATATCCCTAACCGATGGGAAAATGGGAGCAGAAGGACGTAAAGATCTTTTTGATTGGTTGACAAAACAACTTGCTGGATCAAGTGACTTTGCGGATGCCATTCATTTAATGAAACCTGCAAGCACTGCAATGATGGTGACTCTTCTAGAATTGCTATATTGACTCCTCAGCTTTAATCTGANTGATTGGTTGACAAAACAACTTGCTGGATCAAGTGACTTTGCGGATGCCATTCATTTACTGAAACCTGCAAGCACTGCAATGATGGTGACTCTTCTAGAATTGCTATATTGACTCCTCAGCTTTAATTTGGGATTACGTCTGTTTGTAATGATTCTAGTCTGTAATGTTTCTGTGAATCATTCCAGGACAAATCAGCAGATGTGCGAAAAGCAGCTGAAGGATGCATTTCTGAAATCTTGAGAGTCAGTGGACAAGAAACGGTATGTATTCTTGGGTTATCTTGCTTAAATCATGAGTAAATATCTGATTAGTTCTGTTCATTTTTCTCAGATTGAAAAGAGCCTTAAAGATATCCAAGGCCCAGCATTAGCTCTTGTACTTGAAAAAGTAAGACCAGGATATGTGCAAGGTACCTCTCCATGGCCTAGTTGTCTGATTAAAATGTTTTCTCCTCGCCGTTCCTTTTACTGCTCATGCTAACAATGTTGTTTTCAGAGCCATTTGAATCATCAAAAGGTATGGCCGGGCCAGTGTCAAAAGGTGTTTCAAAGGTTTCAAAATCGACAAATGGTACCTTGAAGCCAGGAATCAGATCAGTAAGTTTCTGTCTCTTAATCTAATTTGCCTGTGTTTAATATGTAATATCTAACTGTGTTTTTTGTTTCTGAAGAGAGCCTTGCCAACAAAGGGCTCAAGGCCGGATCAAATTACGTCTGTTCATGATATAGCTATCCAGTCACAGGCTTTGCTAAATACTAAAGACTCCAATAAGGTGGGAATAGTTTTCCAATGATTATAAATACTTCACATGTAATATGAGGATGATAAGATACTTAAATTTGTGTATTTAATCTGCAGGAGGACAGGGAGAGAGTGGTGGTCCGTAGAATTAAATTTGAAGAATTGCGACCAGAACAGATTCAGGATCTTGAGGTGTGTTTTTCTAGAGGAGTTGAATGACTTCTGCTGTACCACTGTGTTATCACTGACGTTGGGTGGTTCGTGCAGAGTGATATGATGAAATTTTTTAGGGAAGACTTGCAAAAACGGTTGTTGAGTCCAGACTTTAAGAAACAAGTAGATGGGTTGGAAATCCTACAGAAGGTAGCTATCTTATATTTGGATATGGATACTTTGAGATGGAATCTTATTCATCTGCTAGATCTTCGTATCTATATTTCTTTAAAGTATTCTTCTTTCCTTCTCACTGCAGGCACTTCCATCTCTTTCGAAGGAAATTATAGAAGTATTAGATATACTTCTCAGGTGGTTTGTGTTGCAATTCTGTAAATCCAACACAACCTGTCTCTTAAAGGTAATGTGTAATTGTTTTTTCTAATGCTGT
>OVAF01001307.1:0-22674 GCA_900406245.1 Odontarrhena argentea | reverse complement strand
ATGTAAGTTGTAGATATTTTTAATGCAAAAGTGAAATATGTCTTGTAAGCTAAGTGTGTACTCTCTGCCTTAGCGGTATCTCTTTATTATTCGGTCGAATTTATTCTCTTAGTTCACTGTTTTAAATCCATTCCAAAAAAACTTTCGCAAAGTGTGATCAAATATATGGATTAGAACTTGATTCGACTTCATTAAGCTCAATATGTGCACCTGAATCGTGGTTTAGAAACGATATTGAACGACTTATAGGATTGATAGCGAGTGTGGTTAGCCGTGGATACGATACTAGTAAAACATAATGAAACAAAGGGAGAAAAATATAAAGATCATTAAAAACCATATTACATAGTAAGATATGTAAAATATATGTAGTGGCTAGAATCGGTCTTTATAAAAATGATGGCTAAAGCAAAAAACGTGAAAAAAATATATTATGATATCTACAAGGTTTAAATCTGTATTTTTTCTAACTAGAATCATATCTACCAATTAACAATTAACTCTAAACTGTATAAATGTGATGTTCTAAATTTTTATAATCATTTTGATATCTAAAACTATTGTTTCTTCTACTTTATCTCAAAAAACCGGCTCTGGCAGTGGCAATCGTGTGCTATAAGGACTAGGGAGAGAACCAATACTTAAGCCTTAAGAATTGGGTGTTTTACAAACCGGTTTTGAAGTCTTGCAAGAAAATGGTAAGCATCAAGACGACCCTAAACCGAAAGAGTTCACCCACATTAAAACACCATTACATTATACATCTATTAACATGTACTATATGTAATAAGATATGTATAAAAAAGGAAATGATGAGGAATGTGAATAAGTGTGTATATAATAAGAAGGATGGTGCGAGAGAAATGAGTAGTGGCAGTGGAAGAAGGGGACCATGAAATCTATGGGAAGCGTCGGACAACTCAAAACAACCTCGGTTTCATAAAGAGACTTTCCCTCCTTTTTTTTTCTCTCTATTTTTATAATTTTGGGATTACTAATCGTTTTTTGTTTTTGTATACTCCTACTTTTACAGAAGAATTGATATATAAGCTTAAACTCAACAGCACATCAGCAAAGTTGTATGTGTGTGTGTTTTTACAGGGTTTGTCTTTCTTGGCTAAAAAAATATTGCATTTGTTTCACACCAAGCTCTCTTATGAATGTATAGATTTCATAAAGAAGGGAATATGAGAGAATGTTTCATTTCATTTTCTCATAAATGGTGTGATAGGTCCATAAGCTGCTCTTTATCTCTCTAACCATTTGAAAATCTATTAAATGACCCATTATTCTCTATTGAAATGTTTTAAGAATTTTTTACTCTCTTTCTTTCATTTTAGTAAGATGTTTTAATATATATTTTTTTTAACTATATTTTGATCACAACTGACTAACCTATCCTAGGTGATTCTGAGGAATGATCCGTGTATGACCCGTTATAATCATCCATTGAGTCATGTGTGACTTGACATCATTATAATCTTTACGACTATTTTATTGATCGGTTGAAAGATAAAGTTAAAGATGATATACACAAAGCCTTCAAATATATAAGATCGGTCTAGATTATATGTTGTCAATAATACTCTATCCGATATTCTAACTCGGATTGATAAATTTTATCAATATTATTTAATTTCACAAAATAATATGATTAGTTTTTCTTACTTTCTTTCTACATAAACTCTTTATTCGCAAGTTCTCAAGACATTTTTTTTTGTAATCATTCTGAGCTCGAGTCTCCCTATTCCTTCGACTGTTTCTGATCTTTTTTTTTTTTTGTTATTATTATCTTTGTTAGTATACTTTTGTGTTTGTCCAAAGTACTAAGATTTTTTAGGGGTTCTTTGCAAGATTTTGCCACAGAGAAAGTTTTTTTTTTTTTTTTNNNTTTTTTTTTTTTTTTTCGGGTTGCGAGGGAGATCTTGTTTACTTATTAAATTTCTCAAATTTTTTTTTATTATACAAACAAATTTCTCTTTTTTTATTTATTATTTTTTATCTACTCCACCTACAAAACTCACAAAATTTGTTTGATACACCGTGGAAATCATGGTTTAGGTGTCACAGCTCTTTTTTCATTGTCTTTTTTTATTGGATTTCTTTTCAAATTTTACCCGCTTAATCCGTGAGATTAATAATAAATAATCACATCATTATTTGGATACAAATAATTATGATGTTGTTTGCTCACATAAATATGTATATGCCTAATTTCTCAAGCCTACTGAATATACATGAAAAGAATTATGATTTAATCTTTAAACTCTCTAAATTATGTATATTATTTATTTTATAAGGCCTTAGTTTCTAATTTTCGTAATCTAAGTAAGTAGTAACTTAATTATTATACCTTCTTTTAATCCATAGAGCACTAAACGAGGATTCATTTACCAGATAGAGTAGTGAAAAATTAAACCTAAAATAACAAAATTTATGATAAAAAATACCGTAGTATTAAAAAAGGAATAATATACATATTTACAAAAAAATACCGTTTGACTATTTTGTATTGTGGATGAAAAGTAGGTTGGAAGTTAGTGTAAAAAAACTAAATGGAAATTTAAATATAATCCTTTTCTTAGCATTTCCTTAATTAGTATTATATATGTGTAGAATGAAAATGTGGTGACTATGACAACATTGACTAATGATATTACATGTCTAGCTAAGAAGAGAAGTCATGATTACAATTAATTAAGGTGGTAAGCATACTGATAAGTACTGCTTAATCTTTGTTTCAGTGATTTCTAATCGGTCGGTGGAAAGAGAGATGTGGAATAATTTGATTTTAAGAGGGTCAAATTCTATTGTCCCCACTCGAGATCTAGAGATATGCTCCTTTTTTCCATTATACAGATTTTGTGTGTATATATTGAATAAAATGTATCCAAAATTAATGAGCCAATGGCAAAAATATCATGCTTTTTGTGTTTGCAATTTGCAAAAATAACAAAAAAATAGTAAGGTTTCTTTTGTGTCAATAATTCAGAATTATAATGTATTAAGACGGGTTCGAATCCAGACGGTGACACAGTAACACACTAACACAAACTCATGATTTTTTTAATAGTAAGGTTTTGTATTTTTTTAAAAAAATGTCACGTAACCGCAACGCTGTGTTTGGAACGATTTTACACCTTAAAGGGCATAAACAGTTGATAAAGAAAAACAAAAAGGTTGGATTAAAGGTAAAGAAAGCAAATTCATAGCTGTTTCGATGTAGCCAAAAAAATAAATATCTGAATAATAATCAAATGATAAATGCCAGTTTTGTGAAGACAGATATGTATATCTATGTGGTTATGATACATTCGTACACATGACAATCTTATTCTTCTTTTAAGTGGTCCAAATTCTCATTAAAAAAAAACGATTAAGAGTGATGATTTGAGGTGTCTTATTCAGGTAAATGACAAGTGTTTATATATAATTTTATATTATATAAAAAGCTCAAAGCTGTATAGTCTTGGTTTGAACGTTAATAGATCAATAATATTCTTAGCTATGAACTAGAGTGAGCTACTCTATAAAAATGGTAATCACCAAATATGAAGTAAAGGGTAATGTTAATGCAAACATATGAAGTAGAGAATCTTATAGATCAATCATTTTTATGGAGAGAGAGAGAGACAGTGAAGGGTGATAATTAGAAGAGTGAGAGAAGGAAGTGGCAGAACAAGTCATATCAAGAAGAGACAGCTGTAATTTCAGAAAGACATCAAGTGGTAGAGTGAAGTGTGATGCTTAAGGTTTGGTAACAATTTTTTCTATCAAGAAAAAAAGTTTTTTACTTTTCTTAAAGCATCTCTTGCTTCTGTTTTTGTAGTAGTTGTTGTTGTACACACTTCGACTCAATCAATATCAACCTTACATCATCAGACGTCGACAAAAGAAACCAGAGTTGTCTAAGGAAGTGTAACAATAGAAGCGTAACATTGTTACAAAGCATCTTTCTTTCTTTCATACCTCTATCCACATATTCATACACCACAACAGTAAATGATATACCAACCAAACCATAAGAAAATATTCCACTTTGCTAGTTTCATGGTGAAAAAAGCTAGCTATCGAAAATAGTATCACTATCAATTTTTTAGCCATTATCTCTTATCTCTTTTAACAATTATGTTATCAGTTAATATGTTCAGACTAAATAACTATTAGTTTTTTTTGCGTCATTGGTATCCAAAATATTACATCGTAATTCCTATCTTTTTTTTTTTCCTTTTTTTTGCTTGCATATTCATATCTATATACACAATTTCATACACCAGAATAATAAACGATATATCAACAAAATCGTAAGAAATATTCCGTTTTGCTTGTTTCATTGCGAAAAAATTAAAAATATAGAAAATGGTATCTCTATTAATTCTTTCAACCACTATCTCTTATCTCCTTTTAACCATTAAGTTATTGTTTAATATGTTCAAACTAAATAACTATAGGTAGTTTTTTTTTTGGCCATTGGTATCCAAAACATTACATCTTTAGGGTTTTAGTAAGTACTTGGGTCATTGGGTTAATAGGTGAGGGTTTAAAACGTATACAGTATTGGTCTTATTGGACTTCTTTAATGTGAGATTTATGTTTTAAGTGTTGTAGTCAAAGTTTCTTTTTGGAGATTTACTCTTAAATACTAAAAGTAATCAAAGATCATAATTAATCCTACGGTTTTGGGTGGACCTATCTCTATATATAAATCAAGGTCGGCCCCTTATCATTCTACTACTGCAACCCTCCACAGCTATTTGTCATCATTATCATTCTACCTCGAACTTTTCCTACACACAGAAACTGAAGTAAGTACACAAGGGTGAAAATGAAACTAGACCTACGTTTAGTGTAGATGATAGGAGTTGTACGTAATGTGTGGATATCAATAATTTCATACGGTACTGAGTGTTATGTACTAGTGTTCCTCAAATGAGAGCCAAAGACCAAGACTAAACTCTAAGATTCGTGGAACGTGGACCCTTTCATAGTTTCCTTTTGAACCCACAAGAATGCCTTCTTCGTTCCTACCATTTTTTGTCTTTTATTAAAATCTTAAGCGTTTCTTGTTCTATGATTAAACAGGACACTGTGGTTTATGTTTGCTATCGTGTGCACGATATTGAACAATCGTTGTTGTTATTTGTCGTGAAAGAGATAATCTTAAGCATTTTCGAAAAGAGTTTATGTTTGTAATTATATGAATAGTGTAAGAGAGTTTGATGAGTCCAAGAGCAGAGGAGTGTGCTCTTTTATAAGCGCTAACTACAAATTTACCATACATATTCATTTTGCTATTCACTTCAAAGCAAATAACAACAGAACCAACATAGTAACAGCATTTACAATAAGAGAAAACCCGCATAAAATCTACTAAGATGGATGATGAGTAACATTAGTTGGTGGCTTGGTGCCATTACCAAGAGATTTAGCGTGTTGGTCACGAGAGATTATTGGTGGTACAAGAGAAATGTAGGTACAAAGCAAACAAGAAGAACATTTTGCATCTACAAAAAANAAAAAAAAAAAAAAAAAAAAAAAAGAAGAACATTTTGTTTTTTTCTTCGGTCAAAGAAGGTAAATTTCATTCAAGACCATAAAGAAGAATACCTTAAGCTATGAAGAGTAACTACGGTTTGTGGGGCATAATAAACTGAGAGCGGTTTAAATAATACTGTAAAATAAGTGCGATTAGTATGAAATGCGAATGATAACATACAAATAAATCCACACAAAAAAACGCTAATCAACTGTTATCATTCAAGGCGTTTGAACAATAAAATTCTGAGGGAACATGATTGAGGTTTGAGGGCAAAACCAAACACCAATCCGTTAAGGTACGGCTCTTAATTTTTGGGTTAGCCAAATAACCAAATTAAATCAAAGATAATGAATTTTTCAGAGTTACGATTTGGTCAAACGGATTGTTCTTAGTTTTACAGGTTGTAATTTCTCATTCAACTAATCAACACAAAAACAAAAATTTAATTTTAGTTGACTTTTTTGGAAGAAGAGTAGACCGAACTACCTAAGATCTGATACACTTCACTTCGTCTAATCCTAATCCAACGATCACCATTTATTTAAGAAAAAAAAAAAGCGTGCGTCAAATTTGATTGATTCAACTACAAAATTCCTCTTGGAACCAAAAAAGACAAATCCGAAACATGCGTGTGGTTCCCAAAGATCTCAAGATTCCTTCTTTTTCCTTGGTGAGATTTTCATTTCCCAGTACTGAAGTTGTTGAATCCCGAAACGATCCTTACAAGTTCCTGAATTAGGTTTTGTCTCCTTTCATTTCTCTGTCGAATTGAACTGGGCTAGCTCTTTAAGTTTTATGCTGATGTATGTCGGATTCAGACAAGATAACAAGGTTTTTGTATTGTGTCGGATTAGTGTATTTGGTAGCTAATTTCTTAATCATGTGTGATTTTGATTCCGATTTTTTATCTTTAATTTTTGGGGATTCATGATTGTTGCAGTGATTTTTGATTCATCAATCCCATCATGGGTTCTGTAATGAGTTTGAGCTGTTCCAAGAGGAAAGCTACTAATCAGAACGAGGAATACTCAAACGAATCGCGGAAAAGGCGAAAGACATGTTCTTCAGATGATGAGGAGTATTGCAGATTGATTCCTAGTCTTCCTGATGAGTTATCTATTCAGATTCTTGCTAGGCTTCCTAGAATATGTTACGCTAATGCTCGGTTGGTTTCTCGGAGGTGGAAATCAGCTGTTTCGACCTCTGAGCTGTATAGTTTGCGGAAAGAGCTTGGGAGGACCGAAGAATGGCTCTATGTGCTTACTAAAGGTCAAGAGGATAAGCTTTTGTGGTATGCTTTAGATCCTGTGAGTACGAAATGGCAGAGATTGCCTCCAATGCCGGTTATTGTTTACGAAGAGGAATCTAGGAGGAGTTTCTCCGGTTTGTGGAATTTGGTTAGCCCGAGTCTTAAAGTTGCTGAGATTGTGAAGACCTTGCTCGGTAGGAAGGACGCGTCTGAGCAAATGCCGTTTTGTGGGTGTGCTATTGGTGCTGTTGATGGCTGTCTCTATGTTCTCGGCGGGCTCTCTAGATCTAAGACAGTGAGCTGTGTTTGGAGGTTTAATCCGATTGTGAACTCTTGGAGTGAAGTGAGTTCTATGTTGTCGAGTCGGGCTTATTCCAAAACAGGTGTGTTGAATAAAAAACTGTATGTTGTGGGAGGAGTTGATCGTCGACGGGGAGGTTTATCTCCGCTTCAAACAGCTGAGGTTTACGATCCGAAAACAGATGCTTGGTCAGAGGTTCCGAGCATGCCTTTCTCAAAGGCGCAAGTGTTGCCAAATGCATTTTTGGCTGACTTACTAAAGCCTATTGCCACGGGAATGACTTGTTACAATGGTAGGTTATGTGTTCCTCAGAGTTTATACTCTTGGCCTTTCTTTGTTGATGTCGGAGGAGAGGTTTATGATCCCGAGACAAATGTGTGGGCTGAAATGCCGTCTGGTATGGGCGAAGGTTGGCCAGCGAGACAAGCAGGTACAAAACTAAGCGTTGTGGTGGATGGTGAGTTATACGCTTTCGATCCTTCTTCTTCGATGGAGAACGGGAAGATTAAAGTTTATGATCAAAAGGAAGATACATGGAAAGTTGTTATCGGGGAAGTCCCTATTTACGACTTGACAGATTCAGAATCTCCTTACTTACTTGCTGGGTTTCATGGAAAGCTTCATTTCATTACTAGAGACCCTAATCATAGCGTTACAGTCTTACGGGCTGATGTCCCCGACATCCCAAGCCCTTCTTCATCAGCATCTAGCTCCAACTCTGTATTGGGTTCAAGCTCTTTGAGTGAAAAAGACAATGCACCTAACAAGTCAGACACTGTTATCTGGAAAGTTATTGCATCCAAGGACTTTGGTGCTGCTGAACTTGTTAGCTGCCAAGTTATAGATATATAAATATATGGAAGCTTTGCCCAATTCTCGTGGGACATTTGAGAATCTCTGTGTACAGCCCAGAAGCGAAAAAAGTTGAAGCTTATGAGATGTTCGTCCACAGGTTTTTATCGTTTAATTCTTCGATGATCGATATTATAGATTCTTCTTCTGGCTTTGGCTGTCAAGTAAAGCTAGAGCAATAAGACGTTATGTAACTATATATATATATATATATATATATATTGCAACTGTTTTGTCGATATTTTTTCGAATATGCGAAAATATACAGTGTATCATTACATTACCTAGCAGCTCCGAAAGTAAAAAATCTGAGTCGGGGTTCAATTGCTGAAGTTCTGAATTTGCAACATCAATTGGCTTCTGTAGTTAGTAACAGAGAAGTTAGTAAAAAGAAGTTTCAGCTTATGTTTAATCTCATTTTCTTAACCAGATACATTTGGTTTGGTTTAAAATTCTTCCTTGGAAGTGAAACATGAAGAGCACTTTTGATTATATTCTTGCTTCTGTAATGGTGGACCTAAAGGACCCAACATTATGGAAGTTGAAATATGCTCGTGAAAACAAAAATATATACGATGCCGTGAGAGTTTAGAAGGCATCATATGCTCATGAAAAAAGCAAACCATATCTCTGATTCTCATTCCACACTTCACCTCTCTTTTTTATCTTCTTTGTTTTTTCTTTTGATATGAAAGTTACTTTTGATTTATTTTCAACGAATCTATGCGATATGGCTATGTTACGTTATGCTTTAATATGATGTGAAGGAAGCAATCATATTGAAAGCATATACTGTATATCTAAAATTCTAAATACCTAAAATATGAGTAGGCCGTTATTGGTTATTTGTGGAATGCACGAACGAATCTTTCTTCCCAATGATATTTGGTTGGCGTTTTGGAGGAAACCTTTTATGGGTGGACATTTGACTAATTTTTCTTTTTATAAATATATCCACAAACTGCATTATTTTCACTTGAGCAAAACCCATATTTATAATATCATTTTTAGTAGTTCATTTGCAGGGTTTTTTTGGCTTGTTTGTAAAAGATTATTATTTTCAGGTTGGTCTACATTTGGCTTCAAAAAAAATATAAAAAAGAAAGAATAAATTTTAGTTCTGTTTGGGTAGCATTTTTTTGTCTAATTGCATAGAATCATAAACAATTACTGGAAAACGAAAAGTGTGGAAAAAAGAAAATGATTCTTTTAACAACAAAAAAAGAAGAAGAAATGTTATATTCATTTCAAAACATTAATTCTACAAATAAATTAAAGTTGAATAATTGCCCCACAAAATTTTGAAACTATGACTTTTTATGAAAGAATAGTATTACATCAAACAAATACATGAACATTAAATAAGTATATAATAATAGATTGATTGCCAAGAGACTACACATTTGGACTCAATTATTAGGGAAGAAGGATAAGTAATGATTGATTCATTTCCTAGTTTTTTAGTCCCAAGTTATAAAAATGTAAGAAAATTAAATGTTTTTACATATTTACGATTTCATTTCGGAAAAAACGAAAAAATATTTCTTAACGTTTCTAAATTAATATTTTTTTGATTTTATTTATGCGGTGCTTTTCATGTTTTCAAAAGATTATATTTCTGATTCTTGAACGTGAATAATCATTGGGCGGAGTTCATAATATAATCAACATATTGGATTTAAATATTAAAATATAGGCCCAAAAAATCTAACATAATTAACTGTCAATCATCTCATATAATACCACTTAATTTCATATCTAGATGAGATGTTCCTTGTCAATAATCTTCAATGTACGAATTCCAAATTTCAAAAGAATCAATTACTCAGAGTTAAATGGAAGAGATATCTTTAAAAAACCAGAGAAAAACATATATCAAAGTATTGGCTATATAGTATGAGTAGGCACTTGGTTATTAAATACAATCTTTTATTAGTTAAAGTAGTTAAGCCCTTCTCTAGTTGGTGGCTGCCATTTTCTAACCATTTGGAATTACAAAATGGTTTTCCTCTGTATCTTTGCACATCCTGAATTCCAGAACTACCCCTTATTATTGGTACAAATCACATATATTATAAATCTAGCATCTATGCCAATATATGAAAGAAACAAAAATGCCATAAATAATTGAGATGATATGAGGAACCCACAAAGATAAAATACACACAAATTCCTTCAATAGAGTATCAATAGTACCCACTTAAAATATAAATCAAATTATTGAAATCCACTAGTTCATTTTGATATTGTACAACATGGCCAGAGTTTTATACTATACTATATTTGCATCATTAACCAATAACTTTGTAGAAATATATCAACATCCATCAAAAGATCTAAGTTAAATTCACAAGGCTAAACTCTAATGACTTAAAAAAAAAAAAGACTTTAACAAATTAGACATGTTTGATTACAAATTCTTAGTAATAAATCATCAAAAAAAAAAAAAAAGTCAGCTTAATAGATTGAAATAAAGTGGAATAAAGAGGGGCAAAAAGGTCAAAATGAGATTTCAGGTAGGATTAGAAGAATCTCACTTGACAAAGAAAACCCAAAACTCTAATAAAAGTTTTGTCTTTGTGTTTTGTGTATTTGCTGCTCAAAGACAACCTTCCAACCAAAGTGTCTCTCTTTTCTTCTTCTTCTTTTCTTAATCCAAAAACTCCTCAATTTATATTTCAGAACAGCTTGATATAGATCACGTATCTCTGTCAAAAAGAAATTTTTTTGTTTTTTTAGCAAATTTGGGATTCTAGGAGAATTTGATTTGGGTTTTGGTGCTTTTGTGTTTTTTGTAATTGGATTGGTGAAGGATCAGTCCTGTTATGTGTTCGATGATACTCCTCAGAGAAAAATATTTTTGAATTTTCGGTTTTTTTTGGGTTTTTGATTGTTTGAAAGATGGGAGGAGAAGATTGTATAGAACTTAAGTTTAGACTTGCAGATGGTACCGACATAGGTCCCTGCAAGTATAGTCAATCCATGACTGTTGCTTCTCTCAAAGAGAAGATCATTTCTCAATGGCCTAAAGGTAGATATGCTCCTTTTCATTTCATTGCTTGATGGTTCGTCTAATAATATAATCTATACTGTGTCATGTTTCTGCAATGATTTGTAAATCATTTATTGGGATAGTTAGTGTTAAAGGTTTAGGTGTTGTATACAGCTGCTTTTGCTGTAATTATAAGATTGATGTCTGAAATTGTATTGCTTTTCATGGATTTGATGTTTGGTGTTTATGGCCTTATTGCATTACTTTCTTCTGTGGTATTACTTAAAGTTGTGTCTGGAACTGCATTTTCAAGTGTTTGATCTGTTTTACAGATAAAGAAAATACTCCGAGGACTGTGAATGATGTAAAGCTCATCAATGCCGGGAAAATACTTGAGAATAATAGGACACTTGCGGAGTCTATGCTTCCGGTTGGTGAACATCCTGGAATGATCATCACTATGCATGTTGTTCTCCGCCCTCCTACTTTAGACAAAAAGAGTGGTAACTTTTTTCGTTCCTTTGTATACTGTTCATCGTGATTCAGTTGCCTCATAGTTTTGCTTCTTGAAGGTTTAGTGCTGTTGTACCTTATTTGAGACCATGGTCATATCATCTGATTGTATCAAATTTCATTCTCTTCCACAGAAAAACTGCAGAATGATCTTCCGATGAAGAATCGCTGCATGTGTACCATTTTGTAGCTGCAAGTAAATTGGATTATAGAGATTTTTATTTTCCAAGATATTGGCACTGGATGAGGATGCTCCATGGAACAGCTTGGAGAAGTTCCTACAGCACAAGATGTTTGGCATAGACATGAAATTCATTCAAAATAACTTCATTACAGAATTTGGGTACACTTGTGTGATTAATAACTTATATTTCATTTTACTTCATTGTTTATCAAAAGTAGCTCGAGAAAAAGTACTAAGATCCTTGAGGGATGTTTTTTTCTTTCAAGATATGACAACAGTAAAATAACAGGAGTTTACACTTGTAATGAAAAAAACTTGTCATTAGGTATGTGCTTATTCTTAACCAAACTTATCATTCTTTGAATTAAAGAATACGGGTTTCTATACAATTCAGAGAAGATGCATCACTTTAAGAACCCACATCTTGAATAAGGAACATTTATATTAAGCTATCTATAAACTTGAAAGCACTGTTAGTAGTTGGACATACTCAACATGCTCGGGACATATATACATTGTAACATCTGTGCATTAATGTTCATCAAGAGTTGCTGATGATGAACGGTTCGAAAGCAGAGCCTTCTTGGATGCTCTCACGTTCTTGAGAGTCATCATGAGCTTTTGTCTCTCTCCTTCAACCTCTGCAAACTTGAGACTTAGCTGAGAGTAACGGTCATGCATATCCTTAAGCTCGGTTTCCATAGATGCATATCGGCCTTTGGTATCTAGCATTTCTTCAATTAGATTGTTTATGTCTCTGAAACTCTGGAAGATTGCTTCATCATCAGAGTGTTGCTTCAAAAAAGAGCTGCAATTTCAGGAAAATGGCATACACTGAATGTTATGTTTCGTTTCAGCAAAATCTTTACTTACAAATGCGAAAATAAGTAGCTGAATTCTTTAATTATGTACCTCTGCAAATGAATGGTTGATTTTTTCTTTCCACGTAATGCTTCTGCAAGTTCTATTTCCAGTGCAAGTACCCTTTCCAATGCATTTCCGCAGGTGAAATTTTCGTGAGATAGAGGGAACATACTTTGGAGTTCTTCCTTTGCCTGTTGAAAAGAATGATCATATGACTTCTGGACACACATCGTTTAAAATCTTTATAATCTATAAAAGGTAAACATCTGCACCTGACGCAACTGTATCAGCTCCTGTTCCAACCCCGGAAATCGGATGTCCGAATCATTTTCACCTTGAGGTTGAACTAGATTCTCATTTTTCATCCGTTCTAGCTGTAATGAATATAAGAAAAAGATCCAATTACGCTACGCCCTAACATAGAATTGTTTTGTAGATACTAACCAACTTGTAAACATTTGTGACTTAGAGTAAGAATTGCCATCCTATACTAAGCAAGTGATATTTATCCCTCCAATTATCTTAACTCATTTTAAATATATTAAATGACAATCCAATATTACCTCACTGTTTAAGTGATCCAAGCTAGACCGTAAAGTCTCTGCCCTGAAATTATCATTGATCACAGCTAAACTTTCTTCACTTTTATCCAGCACCATTGTTTCTTCAGAGGGTAATAGGTCTCCATTATCATTTACACTGCTAGAGCCCTGATGAACAATAAACATGCATTAATAAATAAGTATCAAATATCTACTTGTTTCCCGTTCAGAACAAAAAACAAAATATGCTTATTATCGAACTCCAGAATATATTACAAAAATCATTCAAACACATGTAGTAGCCTCGTCATTACCAGCTTGAGTAATCACGTAAACTAGTTTTTATAACATTTCAGAAAGAAGATGCAGAAAGTGTATACACAACTAACACAAGCATAACTAGTTTTTAACATTAGGCCTATGATACCAAGAGCTTAAAGCTTTAATTTATTACTAATTCTAACCCTAACGGGATCTAATTGACAGTTACCTGAATTGGCCGCCTGGGACTGGTAGTCCCAACTGTAGGAACAAAACAAGCACCTTCCCTTCGCTCAGGGTTTAACAAGTTTTCTGAAGAGACTGCATTTACATTCTTGTCAGCCAATATATTATTTTCTTCCATCTGAATATTTTTATGAGAGCTGCAACGTTGCACTAATTCTCTCATCGATTCTAGCTCTTTGGACATTTTCTCTCTCTCCTCTTTGCATTCCAGTAGAAAAGCTTCAAGCCTCTGCTTTTCTTCCTTGCAGCATTCAAGGCTTAATAATGAACAATCCAGCTCCGCCTTCATCATGTCATAAGCTGTTGTTTTCTCACGTCTATCATAGATAGCAGATTGTAGATCAGTCTCTAGTTCCAAAATTTTATCTCCCAGCTCTTTATTTTTCTTTAAAAGGCTGGATTCTGCCTTCATCCTTGCTTCATTCTCATCAATAGAATCTTGTAATTTCATTAAAATTTCCTCGCCATGCTTCTTGGCCATGGTCAATTGATGTTGAAGTTCCTGCAGCTTGGTTTCATACTGTTCTTTGATGAAAATGATTCTCAATGACTCCCGCTGTGGAGATAGTGGGGCTTGATATTCAGTCTTTTCACGGGCACGAGCGCATTCAGCTTCAGCATTGTCCTTAAGCTCTTTCAAATGAGTGGACAAGCTTTTGAACTCTTCTGTTTTCAGAATCTGCTCAGAGAGCTTCTGCGTGAGATCACTGCACTTATTTTTCAGTGTCTCAAGCTCACTAGCACCTTTTCCACACAGCTCAGTTAGTTTATCTTTTAGTATCACGACTGTAATTTCCGCCTCAGCCTTTAACACTGTCACATTTTCAATTTCCTCTTCATGCCTAACCAGCAAAGATTTCAATTGCTCAACCTCAGAGTAACTTCTTTCTGCAGTCTCATCCTTGGTTGTCATTTCATCATCTCTATCAGCATGAGCTCTACATTTGGCCATGACAGACTCTAGCTCAGACTTCAAGACTTCAAGGCTTATTAATAACTGACTGTTTTCTTCCATATACCGTGTTTCGTTGACTAAACAACGATTGAGGGCAGATTCCACATCCGTGTGCTTCTTTTGAAATTCAAGATGGCTCTCAGAGCAGCTTCTAAGTTGTTCTGCAAGGTCTTTGATACAGGTCTCAGACTGGATTTTTGTAAATATAACCTGAACATCTGCAGCTATTAGACATTGAAATAGTTCTTCAATAAAAGACGACTCTTGATGAACATTTCTAACATACTCCGAACTCTGCAAAGACTTTTCAGATTTCAGATCAGTTATCATCTTCTCCAAAAGTTCCACTTGGGATTTCTGTATATCAAAATTCTCCAACTGCAACTGTTTTTGATCCAACTCAGAAACGAGTTCTTCAATTCTGCTGTCTAATTTGTTTCTCAAACTTCTCTCCACTTTCAAGTCTGACTTTAAGGAGTCGAGATCCGTCGATAGCTTGATATTATTGTCCATATATTGAGCTCCTATATCACGAGAGCCATTGAGTGCAGTAAGTACCTCAAAATGTTCCTTGTGGTGCTCTTCAGCATAAGTCTCCCACTCAGTTCTTGTGAAAATAATCTGGATATCTGCGGCTACTGAAAATTCCATCATTTCAAGTAACTGAGATTCCAGATCGGAAATATATGATGAATCACGATTTAAGCTTCTCACAGAGGTTTCATATTTTGACAAAATATGAGAGTGAGATGCCTTCTCCAGCTCCAGATCGGAAACCATTTGCTTGAGACGGACCAACTCAGAGCTTTGCTCATCAAAGCTCAGCAATTTGGAACTTTTCGCAATCAACTCAGAAGTAAGATCTTGCAGTTTCATTTCTAAGTCTTGCCTTGAGCTTCTTTCAAGCCTCAACTCTTGATCAAATGATGTCTTCAAATTCTCAACCTCACGCACAAGACCAAAAGTTTCCTGAGATTTATCCTGAAGAGAAACCAGTAAACCTTTTTTTTCCTCAGCCAGTTCTTCCACAAGCAGCTTGGTTCTTCCATGTTCAACATTTACAGAGCGTAATTCTGAAATCTCTTGATCGAGCTCCTCATTTCTAGACACAAGTAGATGCATTTCAGTCTCATAATAGTCAAGGCGAGAAAGAATGTCCACGTGACAGCTCTCATAGTTTTGTTCAGCTTCAGTAATAACCTTCATTTTCTCCACGATAGTCTCAGTTTCTAACTGAAGTTTCTTGAGGAGCGCAGTTGAAGCTTCTAACTTAGTGACCAAACATTGTACATCATTCTCATGCTTCTGCTTGAGCTCCGCAATATCAGACTCTGCAGCCCTTAAAGAACACTCTTTCTTGGAATTTTCCTGCATCAGATCTCTATTCTCTGTCTTAAGTACAGAAATTTTTTCAAACATCATACACAAGAATTTATCAAGCTGCTCTGTTAAATCACTGGACTTAAAATTAAGATCCACTTCTCCTTCCCCAAGATGCAACGAAATGAGTTTTTCACTGTAGTAGCCTAAAGTGTTCATCATCTTATCCTTCAGACTACAGAAGTTCTCCTGCAGAATTCCATTTGCAGTAGCCATTTCATTAAACTTACCTCTCAGAGCATCAAACTCAGCCTGCGCTGTAGTAAACTGTGTCTGAAGATGATCTTTTATCAGCACTTCTTTCTCCATCAGTTCTACGAGCTCATTTTTCTCACAAAGGCATGTCTCATATTTGCTCTTCCACTTCTTGGAATCCAACACTACAGATTCCAGTTCACCAATCTTTTGCAGAAGGATGAGGTTTTCTTGAGTCATATTCTGTAAATCTGCTTCTAAACTTTCTTTCTGCAAAGTTATAGCATTCCATTTGGAAATACATGTGGTTTTCTCCTCATTCAGAGAGCAAACCTCATCCAAAGTAATGTCCAGCCGTTGCTTCAATATTTCCTTGGCCTCTGTTGACAGCTCCAGCTGCCATCCAAGTTCATCAATTTTCGCTTTCATGATCTTTATTTCAACACTTGCTTCAAGAAAAGTTTCCTGTAGAATGTTCGAGAATACTTCCAGATATAAGTTCTTTAAGTGCATCTCATAAAGCTCTTCTTCAACTTTTTGATATAATCCTTCTTGCACATGAAGAGATCTCTTGAAATCTTCTAGAAGAATATCACCCTTTAAGGGGCGTTCCTTCATCCCATTATTCTCATTCTGAAACTGTGCGAGTTTTACATCACGAAAGTCCTGTTTCTCAGGCTTTGAACCATCCGTCGTTTGAATGCATTTGTGAAAGCTTTGCGGAGGGTCGGGAAAAGCTTGCCTAATGAGGTTCTCATTGGTCTCAAACATAGATACGACCTGGGATGAAAGCAATTCAAGATCCTTCTGCAAATGGTTGACAGCAATAGAATAATTTAAGCGGGCCCTTTTAAGTGCTGCCTCTGCAGCACTGGCTCGTTTATCCAGTTCTTCATTCAGAGAATCCAAAGTTTTCTTCTCCTCAGAAAATCTTAGTGTTTGCTCATTCATTTCTTGGCGCATGGTTTCCATCTCAGCCTTAGCGCCAGAGATACTATAGAGGCACGTGGAATGTTCAGTCCTTACATTCTGTAACTCTACAAGCAACTGCCTTTGCGTTTCCTCAAGCTCCTGGACCAAAGATTCATAATAGCATTCCATCTGATCCATTTTCTTGGTAAGGCTATCACGTTCAGCTTTAGACTCGTCTAAACCTCGTACAAGCTCGAGTATTTTATCTTTCATGGCATTTACAGAATCTGCTGAATTGGGTTCACGAGAGGTAAGGTCAGGCATACCAAGATAATGAAGGGGGTCAAGTTCTGGTTGATAAATATCAGTGTCCAACTCAGAACCTGACACAAACTTCTCTGCTTTTAACATGCCTCTCTCTTGCTTCTCGGCGATGGTTTTCTCAGATGGTCCTGTGCCTAGGTGAGATGTAGGCTGGCCAATCTGCCTTTTAAAATCTAGTAGAACCTCTAGCAGAGACTCAAAGTCTGAAAGGAACACTCTCAAATCTCTGTCATGGTAGCCATAACATACTTTGTTTTGAACCTCTCTTATGTTTTTCTCTACAACTAAAAGACCCTGCAGCCATCTACGCTGTAGATTGTGGGAGACATTATCTTGGTCTTTGCAATCATATAGGAGCTGTGATTTGGTGTTACGTAACCGCTCCATCTCTTCCTTTAACTTTGAACACTCTGATTTCAGCACTGATACTTCTTTGACCAATTGATCCCCAGAACCAATCTCTGAAATCAGTATCTGAGAGAAATCTTGAGCCTTGAAACTTATATCATCTGCATGGCACTGTAACGAACTCACTTCAATTTTAATTTCATTAATGGATGATTCCATGTCTTCCAAGAATCCTTTCAGCTTGATGTTTTCTTCTGACGCATTGCCCAAATCATTCTTAGTAAGATAGTCTGAACCCCAGCCATAATGCCACTCATGACCGTCTTTCTGTTTCTGTGGGCTCTGAGTAAGTCCACTCAGATCTCCAGATACCACACTTTTGAGGCTGTCGATTTCATTTGTGCTAGATATATCATGTTTCTCTGCATTCAGGCTTTCCGATGTGTTTGAAGACACATCAAATCCCAATGCTGAATCAGGGTCATTTGCCCCCACGGCTCCTTCTACTAAAGAGCCATCTCGGAACTTTTCTTTGAAACTCCCTTTTATATTTGTCTGCAAAGATAGTGACGATGTAAGTTGCGCCAGCACCCTCAAACCAAAAATTAGTTGAGCCAAAAGTTGTTATGATTAGGACAGCATAACCTGCCTAAAAATCAGCATATTATTTTACCAACATATTTTGTACAATCATGGATCCACCATAAGCAGAGAAAAATTTGGGGTGAAAGGAGTCAAAGGACACATTCAAGAAGCTATGAAGGGAAAGGTTGAACAAACCTTATCAACAGGACTAACAGTCCCATCAGAAGGTGAATTCCTGTAGCGAGAAGAGTCGTCAGGGCTGCTATGGTCAGGGGTCGTTGACGGGCCCCTCTCCCTGAGTTCTCTCTGCTGCTCGAACTCTCTGAAACCAGTTTTTGAGGTTAACAGCTGTATAGTGACCTGACAACAAAAAGCAAATTGTTGAGGAACCAATTTCTAAGCTTAATAAAGAAGTCAATCTCTTTATTCGTGAAGTGAGAAATCGAGAAAAGATGCCAAACGGTCCATACATGTAAGATAGCTCCTGAATCACAACCTTGCAAAGGCAGTGTCACAGCAAAAGGTTTTAAGGCATCGGCATATTCAGCGAGGTTGATCACAGCCTCTCCAAGGATACTAGATCTAGACGTACCCTGATCTCATAAGAATGCGAAGTGAAGCATAAATAAAACCTGAACTTACTAGCCCAAAAAGAGAAAAATGGAAAAAAAAAAAATAGAATGATACCATAGCCACAACAATCTTATACAGTTTTTCATCGTATTGCTTGGTCCTTGTGTCCTGTAGCAGCCTTGTGGTTTCATAGATTGGATCCCCCCACTTGCAAGTTCCATTTCTGACAAGTGCTTTTGTTGTTTTTGCCGTAGCTTTTACTGAGTCATCCGGAATGAAAGATATGAATAGTTTGTCCCATCCTGATTGTGGAACCTGAAATGATATAAACAGAGCACCCATCAGACGACTGCGCACATTCAGCAAGAACACACCAGAAAGACATAGTTGCAGGACAACAGCAATGAACAGAAGCAAAAACTATAGGAAGTAACGAAGCTTGCTGACACTGTGTGAGTAATGATTTCCGGAGGATACTTTTTTTTAGCTTAATTGACTTACATGGGTAGCATGAAACTGCAATCGAAAGACCACTTTGACTTTGGCTTTCTCCAGCTTCCATTTTGCTAATCTCGACATTACTAAGAATTCAGCACAACCTCCTCCTCACCTACAAAACACATGAAAGAAGCTCAATTTTCCTTTTCGGTGCCCAGCTTCATAAATATATCGAAATATTCTGGTAACAGCCCTTTAATCCTAGTAAGAACAATGAGACCCATCAATACAAGCTTAGATCCAAGTCACTCAGCTGTCGAAGATTTTCAGAAGGCGAATCCACTAACTACATAAACTATCAAATGACCTAAAGGTTTGATCTTTCCGAGATACAACACGAAAATGAACCAAACTGGAAATATTTGAACCACTCAATTCCAAGGAAATGGCGAAACAGAAACAAAATCTAAAAGTTGCCCATTGTTAGCTATCCTCAGATCCAAGCTCCTAAACTTGAATCAACTTCAAACACCTCAAAACTGATAAAAGGATCCGAATCAAGTGCGATAAGTCTCACTCAGCAAAATGAGAAGTACACATTCTCCAGATGTAGTAGCCAGAAGAGACAAAGAAGACGAAGAAACCCAAAATTACCAGTAAGACTCTACGAGAAATTCTCAACTTGGCAGGTGAAATTGGAAATGTAAAAACAAAAGCAAAAGCTTGATTGGTAGTGCATTAACAACCTAAGCTCCGGATCTGAAGGGTGCTTATGTCGGAAGCAAACAATAACGTCCACCAATGGTGAGAATCTCTCTCTCTCTACTTGTTCTTCTCCAGCCTTTCCCACTGAAACTCCCTCAGTTTTAATAATAATAAAAAAAAAAAAAAAAAAGTCTGTGAATTTCAGACCGGAGGGGACTAAATATCTGAGTGCATTACAGATCTCGAAAATGGGTAATCGAAGATTTAGGGATTTTGGAGGGTTAGGTTGATTTAATTGGTGATTTGGTGAAATATCAGAGGAAGATTAGTACAATGTGTTTAAGTGATAGTAAAGGATTAATTAAGAAGAAGAAGAAGAGAGAGAGACATCCCGCCAAAGCCTTATCATCTTCTTAATTCATATGGTCCCATCTTTCTTTTTCTTAATTGAAGACTAATTATGTCGGACTATATTTGTTTTGTTTTTCTTTATGGTGCCAGCCACCAAATTTCGAATTTAAAATTTGGATTTTACATGTATCTGTAATCAATGATCATACTCATACAAATGTATCATTGTATACTATAAATGTAATTGTATTCTCTTTAAAGAATTGTATGTGTTAAACCAAATGGTACAGTTAGATTAAATGATGTGACATAAAACAATAATAATGATATGAGTGTAAAGTTTAGTAAACAACTCTAAAGCATATACGATGATAGTTTTTGTAAATAGAATATTCATCATAAAATTTCTGATCTATGATTAAATCCCATTCTATTTTTTGGTGTATTTTTTTTTTTTTTGTGTTCATTTTTTGCGAAATAATTATTTTACAAAGAAAATTTAAGATGATAAAACATGTGGTCTAATGTTTAAGTTTGTGGTCTAAACTGATTTTGCTATTTAAATATATTATCTTTAGAAATGACAAATGTTAGATTGAAGTTATATTATCAATTAGTCAATTTTACAAATTACAAATTGTATGCTTATAGCTATAGTTGCATCTAAATTAAAAATGTCTTTGCTGTCATTATTGAAATCTTAAGTATCCAAAGTTTGGCCCCTGGAAAAAAGAAGTAAGTGTTAGTGGTGGGCCCAAAATGGGCGATGCATAATGGACCTGAGAACACGTGCGTGGGTTTTGGAGCGGTGACCCGGGCACCACAGCTAAGCTCTTTCCGCTTTATCACGTGACCATTCATCTTATTCACGTGCGCGATTGCCACACGTGGCATTCATCGGAGTAACACGAAGAGGTTGCTTTTTCGGATTATAATGGGCTCTTTTGGGCCTATACCCAAAGTAAAAATTTATTAAGTTCACAAAGTTCTGGTACTGTAGAACTATTTGTTTTTTTTTTTTTTTTTTTTTAAAATAGTAACCAATTTTATTCGGTTTACTTCTTATTTTACCATTTCCTATAGCCACTAAATTCGATAATCCCCACAGTATTTCCTCTCTAGATTTCGTCTTGTACTTTTATTTTCTTTCTATTTAACCCCAAACTACGTATACTACTCGATTTAACTCTATGAAATTGAACCGGAGATTAAGATTTTCAGAATTGCTTTTAAAGTATTTATAAATAATTAAATAATTTTTCCCAAATTGATTTTACGAGAAAAATTTTACTGTTTTTAATTTTTTACTTCCTAAATTTTTTATTTGTTTCGGAAAACATAGATTTTTAAACGATTTTAATTATGTAAAATACTCTAAACGCAATTCTGGAAACGCTAATCTCCAGTTAATGAACACGAATCGCCAAAATCAATTTTATATAGTTATATCGAGTGGTTTACATAGTTTATGGTGAAATAGAAAGAGAATAAAAGTACAAGGCGAAATCTAAGGAGGCAAATACTGTAAGGCTTGTCGGCTTTAGTGGCTATAGTAGAGGACAAAATACGAAGCCAACCCATTTTATTCGGCCAAACTTAAGCGAAACATTTTTTTCCTATAATACAAAATAATCAAGGTTTTAATATCCGAAATTGTTTTCATGGTTGATAAAATTGAGTAACCCACACATTGTATATTTTGATTTATTTAAAGCGTGATAACAACAATAGTTACATACAATGACTTGTTATTCTTTTTAGTCAATTGTAGGGGGTTTCTCCCAAAGAACCCAATGTGTCAAGCTTTCATATTTTTTTTTTACCAAAGATGATGTTTTTATGCATCAAAAACACACATACTCGTAATTAAGTCGAAAAATGATAGTTTTTAACAATGTAAATGTTTATTTCTCCGTTTTAAAAATGATTGTTATTTTATATTTATTTATTTATTTTAATTTAGGGGTCGGTTTTGTTAATATACAAAGATTTGTTGTGAAGGTTTAACCTCAAAGAAAAATGAAGAAGCTTAAAGAGCTAAATAAAAGAGATGAAAATATCTCTTGTTCTTATTAATCTCTCTCGATGTTTTAGGATTTACAGAGATGGTCAATATAAAAAAAGCTTCATTAGAGTCCTAAATTTAACCATTGTACTTCAGGTGTCCTAGTAGCATTGGACAACACATGATCTAAGAGATTGAAAAGCATCAAATATGTTAGCAGTGTAGATTTTTTTTTTTTTTCGTCTGAATCAATATTATTGAATAACCAAAGGTATCAAAAATACAACCAAATATCAAAAGAATAAAACTGAATACCCTAGTATCACAATCCTAACCATAAGGATATCTAGATACTACTAC
>OVAF01001306.1:0-20146 GCA_900406245.1 Odontarrhena argentea | reverse complement strand
AAAAAAAAAAGTTGTATAAAGGTTCTCAACTCAAGTCCTCTCCTCTCCAAGAACCCAAAACAATGGCTTCCACGGACAAAACCATAAACACAGACGTACCCAAGAAGGACGTTTTTGCCCTCCACTTCCTCCAATCTCTCTCAAATCTAAGAACACAGAACCCTCTTGATAACAAAAATGATCGTGTGAGGAAGATCAAGAAGGCGGCTTACGTTTCAATGGCTAAAGCAGCAGGAGGGACTACTCGGGTATGGAGTAGAGCCCTCTTGCGAAGAGCCGCCAAAGAAAACAAGAAGATCACAAGGCTTCCAAGGAGGAAGAAGAAGAAGGTGACGTGGCAGAGGAGGAGTAAGAGGAGAGCTCCGGTGGTAGAAGAGGCAGCGGAGAGGCTGAGGAGTCTAGTACCGGGAGGTGGAAGAATGGAGACGACAAAGCTGATGGAAGAGACGGCTCATTACATCAAGTGCCTTAGTATGCAGGTCAAGGTCATGCAGTGTATTGTTGATGGCTTATCTCCTAAATGATCATCATCATTGATTTTACATATATAGAGATATCAAACACATAGTATTGGAATTGGGATTATCATCATGCATGATTCATGACTCATATATATGTGTATATATTTCTTATATGTATACATACGTGTAAGATAGGATACATATATGAAAATGTGTGGATATGTTATTAGTCGATAATTAAGCTAAGTAACCAAACTACTTTTTTTCTTTTCTTGAATTTTGAGAAAAAAGATTTTATTTATTTATCATACAATATTACCATGCTATGGCCGGTTCAAAACATTAGGTTAACTGTAATCTTGCCATATATCGGAGCTATGCTTTACTTTTATTTTTTTCTTGGTAGCTATATATGCACTACCATGCATGGTCCTTGCGATTGTAATTCATGAATTCATGTGTCTATATGGATGGATTATATATATTAAGTTATGACTTATAAGTTAAGTTATACCAACATCATAAGATTCATAACTATGGTGGAAAGACGCACTTTTAGTTAAATAGCTTATACAATAAAATTTATGATTCTTAATTTCTTTTTCAAAAGACATGTATACATGATTAGCTTGTGAATCTTTTTAAAAATAATTTATATGATTAATGTATCTTGTAATTGTGTAAGTATAATATTCAAGAAATTTCACAATCTTTGAATATTTTTTTCACAAAATAGTTGACATATAGTTTTGGTCAAATATTTTACGTACTCTCACCTACTGATACTATACAGTATTCAGACCGGGTGGGTTGAGTTCCAGTCAAGACAAAATCACATAATAACAAAACTCCGATTATTTGTGTTCAGTCTAATCAAAATTTTCCCGTTAGAAGGATTATCAACACGTCGTGTATTATAATGCAGTTGGTCATACTTATATTTCACACGATTGCTCCATTTTATCAATAAAATTATATACGTGTTTGGTCAATTAATTCCACAACTTCACATCACATATTTAATTCGTGCATTTGTTTTGGTCAGAAATTCATTTTATAATCAGTCAAAATATATCTCGATTTTTTTCATGTTTTATGGAATTAGTAGAGATTATTTGTACCGGAAACAAAATAAACAAAAGAGGATTTGCGTTACTTGAAATATTACAAACGTATGGTTACTAAAGAAAATGTGAGTCTGAATCCAAGAGGAGGTCATAGACTCTATACAACATGTTTTTTGTTCTCCCCCATAAAACAAGAAAAAAATACGATACATTACACTTCCCGATGTGTCTTGAGTTACTCTTCGTATCTGATTAACGTTGGATCTGTTTTCTCCATCTTCCATAGAGATGAATCTGATAGTTTTGCTCTGTGTTCTTTGGGATAGCTGATTTAGGCTAATTGATAACATACCGTACGTTAAATTGTCGAATCATGTTACTCTATGCCTCGGGTAGAGGACCGCACGGTGTTAGAGATTCTGCTGCGTCAGTACCATAGTTCCATAGTTCTTTGAGCTCTCCTCTTACCAATCCCAGAATGACGGCCAAACCTAGAGAGAAACACATCAGGTTTCGTTTGAAAATGATGGAGGAAGAGAAATTTAAGTTATTGGTTTTACCAAGTGTGCAGGGGACGATATACAATAGCGCAGGCTGTCCATGTCCGTCCATAAGGTACAGACCTAGATATGTCAGTAACAGACCTGTAAAACAGAACCACGGGAAAGCTATTATTCAGCGAAGTTTCTATTGTATAAGCGTAAGATTAGCAAGTCAATTTATGTTACTTTCCTGTCGGAAAAAAACCAAATGAGTGATGCGTGAACTTACCAACTCCATAGCCGATAGTCAACCAAAGGAAGTAGCCATTTGATATTACCCTCTTTTTGATCTTGTCAAATCTGGGACCAAAGAGAAGTGCAAGCATTAAAGCCAAAGAGAACTGAACTAACATAAGAGAACCCTGATGTATGACTCTGGGGAAAATTAAGTAAAGATGGAATTTCAAGTGTGTTCTTCGAAGCTATGAGAATGTAATTGGCTGAAAGTACCTGGAAGCAAAGGAAATGAGCAAACCGGGGAAGAGGATGTCCCCAAAACCAATCATGTCATAACCACCCCAAGGATCAAAAAACCTAGGAATCCTTAATAGCATGGGAATGGACTCCCCGCTGCTGCTGTCTCCTTCGGCAACCTATTAAGAAGCGAGATTTCAGATTAGAATATGAACTATCTGAATATGTCCTGTCTCATGAATCACCAATTATTGGAATCAGATACTGATGTTGAGTTATGAACTTATTCGTGTTACTACTTTGCAATTGACAAATCAACAAGAAAACTAAATCCCTGCAACTTTTAGACGATGTAATGTGATATGGGATGTGATATAGCCTAAGAAACTTTTGAAAATATATTTGACTAACATTTTGTACATTGGCCAAAAGACTTTTAGAAACATAAGTGCTGTCGGATAGCAAGCCTGGATAACTTGATTGTAGCTATAAAAAGAAAAAATATGGACATTGCAAGAGAAACTCACCACAATCATAACACTCTCGTGAAATATCAATGGTGATATAAAGACCCAGAAAATGTCATAGACAAACGCACAGCAAAGAAGCACAGTAGCAACCTGGATTACAGAAAACCATCAGCATAAAACAGAGAGACATCATGAGTCATTGCATTACAAGCCAGATACACTACCTTGATGTTAGGTAATCGAACCACTTGCAAGGCCGTGATCATCAAACAGATGCCCTGTAAACCATATGACAACATGTAATTCACATAGTGCAACCAAGGAAATAAAACTTCTCTGCACTATCTTATTTTAGGAAGAGAGGGGAATTTAAAACTAAGTTGACAGATAAAGCAGAAGCAGTCATCAGAGCACAAATGAGAGGAATGATTCTAAAAGCATACAAGGCATAAGAAAGAGAGCTAGGAGAGTTACCAAAATGTCTTGGCCAACCCAAGAATACGATGTGTGCCGTTCAACAAACCAGAAAACAGCAAATGCCAAACAAAAAATATTGACAAGAAGAGACATCAATGACATTGTCCCGAGCAAAGGGAGAGTCACAGATTTGCGACCAAGATGTCTCCATTTTCTGCAGGCAGATCACAACATATATCAGTTAAGAGATATGACAGAAAAATAAAATAAAAAAAGAAAATAATATAATCAGGAATATATCAGAATACCTCAATATAACTGCCATAATGATGTTGTGCATACCCTGAAAACAACAGTCATTTCATTATATTCTCTGACCAAACTTGTGGAAGTTCAATCTAATACTCTGCACAAGTTCAAAATCACCGGAACGTTAAAGAACTTACCTGCATGCCTCCGATGCAGAAAAATATGGTGAGCACCCAAACAAACCACGATGACATGAAGTAGAAAAGGAGCAGCAGAAAAACAGAGGCTGTAACTATAAAGAATACAGCACCAGTAACACTTATATCAAGGATTTCCTTCTCTGGGTCATCTTTTCTGGTCCCACCACTTGGAAATTCCTGAAGAAAGTTAAGTCAAACAGCATCAAAACAGCTACCGAGTAGAAGCATTGATGTTGTAATCACCAAGTCCACAGAGCTACAAGAGGCTACTCAAACTATATGGAAATGTACACTAAGTATATAGGATATGAAACCATGTCACACAGTAGAGCTTAACGACAATCTCCTGGCATAAGAACACCAAACAAGAGCTTGCAAGATATTCTAACCTTTGCTAATATGCCGTAAGACTCATTAGCTTGGTCAGGATCTGTAAGCTCTGACCACAGTGATGCAATGACAACAGTTCCAACAGCCATGAGCAATAAGAATCCTGCTGTGAAGTCCACGACTGGACGCTTTGGTGCAAACAACAAAAGCTCAACTGCATCATAAGAAAATGTGAGCATCACAAGTCAGCAAGCCTTTTCAATGGCTACTAAAACCGAACTGCAAAATCACAAATTGCTCACCGCTCTTTTTCTCTACCATAGACCTGTTGAGAGCATCCCCACTTGACTTAGAGATCATCAATACAGGTATGCTCACATTCAAAGAAGTGTCCTTTTCCATACATCCCATCTCATCAAGATCTGACAAAAAAGACCATAACTAAATCAGATCAAACAAATTTATGAATCACAAAACTCACGCCTAAAAAAAACACAAACCTTCTTTGTCATTAATAACCAACAGAGCAGAAGCACCAGCTTCCTCGGCATGTTTAGCCTTCTCAGTGAATNTACATCCCATCTCATCAAGATCTGACAAAAAAGACCATAACTAAATCAGATCAAACAAGTTATGAATCACAAAACTCATGCCGAAAAAAAACACAAACCTTCTTTGTCATTAATAACCAACAGAGCAGAAGCACCAGCTTCCTCGGCATGTTTAGCCTTCTCAGTGAATGCACAATTGCCACGAATCGACAACGCAATATGTCCATCTAACTAGAAACAACAATGCAAAGAGCCAATTCAAACCCAAACAAATGTCTTCCATACTCTAAAAACCAAGTATACAGATACTGTACTAACCCTGGAAGTGAGATTAGAACACGAATCCAAAGGATCTACAAAGGCAGCCGGAAATCTAAAGCTTTGATCAGCATCAGAAGGCAAAGATGCTCCAAATTGAGCAGTTAAACCAGTAATGAAGTCTCCTTCAATTCCATCAACCCAATTCAAGACTTTGACCTGTATCACAAAATCACCCAAAAACTTTAAGAGTCGATTGAACCCTTCTTCTCACATATTTGAAGAATCGAGGAACTGAATTTACCATTTGGAACTTGTTGGTACAGCCAGGAGACTCGAGGCTTGAATCGTCGGTCCATGACACATCGTCGGCCACAACTAGTGAAAGACATAGAAGGAGAGTCACGACTATCGGAGAGTAACGGTGACGACGGTGACTCGGCGGATCAAACGACGACATGACGGAGCAAATCGGAGAGAAATGGGAAGATGAAGAAGATGAAATATTGCAGTTAGAATCTTTATACGATAATCGGACGCGGTCTATTAATTTCGCCTTTAATTAGTAATCTTTGTTAATGAAATTAAACTACTCCCCCATTGATTTTTAATTTTGGTTCGGGTTATTTTTGGTCTGGTATATTGGNTATACGATAATCGGACGCGGTCTATTAATTTCGCCTTTAATTAGTAATCTTTGTTAATAAAACTACTCCCCCATTGATTTTTAATTTTGGTTCGGGTTATTTTTGGTCTGGTATATTGGTTTTTTGTAATTGCTGGTATGTGTTGACCAAAAAAAAGAAGTAATTGCTGATATGTAATCCGGTTTGGTTCAATTAGAATTCTGTTGTGTATTTTTCGAATTTCGGTGTATACTACAGTCAACACACTTTAATTTTTTTTTTTTTTTTTTTGCAACGGATCAATATTACATTCTTAAAAACAAAATGTAGATTACTCATGTTGGGACATAGGAAACAAAATTCGAAATACTATTTTTTTGTAAAAGATTATATATGTGATTATTTACTTTATGTTTAGACTTGTTTTATCCATTGCGTTTATATGGCATTGGATTGATAATAATTAATTGATTAGGCAAAATTTAATTAAAACATAAACAAAAGAAAAGGTGCTTTTAAGGAAAAATTTCATATTCAATTGTGTTTTTGATTAAAAAAACCAATAGGTTATGTCTTTCAGTCTTTGGATATGAAATTAATAGTTATGAACTACTGCATAATTGTTTTGAGCAGAATTCAGACCACCACAATGTATTTGACTTTGTAAGACAAAACAAATCATTAGAACATTTCATAAGTTTTGCCCTCATAATTTCTACCAAAATCATAATCAAATATGTTTGTAATAAAAAAATAGATTATGTTTTTGGATAAGAAATTCATAATTCCAAACCACTAAATAATTGTTTTGAGAATTTAGACCACAATAATGAATTTGACTTGTCAGAAAAAAATGATTAGAACAGTTCAGCAGAAAATTATGGGCTTAAGTTAAAAAATTATAAATGTAATCGTACCGGTTTAAATAAAGGTATTACGCAAACCAGAAAATAACCAGAGAAACCACCTTAATCTCCAGAACGAACCAAAAAAACAAGATGAATATAGTTTTCAAAAGGTAAAGTAAAAAGAGAAAAAGAGTCTATGAATTAAATCGGATATTCAAAAACAAGAAACGAAATATAAATAAAAAAACCTTTTTTTTTTTTTTTGGTAAAGAGCAGAGGAGACAGAGAGATCTCTCTCTCCTTTAAAAAACTCATCTGACGTTTCTCCACCCAAGTCTCCTGATACTGATCTCTCTGAGAGTTTTCTCATTTTTGTTTGTTGTGGGAGATCGAGACATGGCTCCTGCCATGAAGATTGTGTTCGGTCTCTTGACATTTGTCACTGTCGGAATGATAATCGGTACTCTCTCTCTCTCCTCTATTTATAGTCTGACGCAAAAAAAAATCTTTTTGTCTCTATACATTTTTTTCAGTTTGCCCTTTCGATCTTCAAAGTTTGTAACTTTTCTTTCTGGGTTTTGTAGAGATTGCTTCTCATTGCTGAAATTTTTAGTTTGAAATTTGGAGACGACTATGAAAATTGACTTTTGTGAGATTTTTTTTGAAACGGCTTTGGTTAACTCATGGAGATTGTATTTCTTTCTTTTTCCCCTGGAATTTGCAGGTGCCTTGTTACAATTGGCCTTTATTGCTAGATTGGAAGATTCGAACGGTAACTCCTCTTTCAACTTGAGTTTGTTATGTTCTTGCTTGAGTTTAGCTGGAAGTAAGGGTGATTTCTAGCTCTTATGTAAGGAATTGAGAGGACATTGTCATGGAAACACAGGGCTTTGGATTGTGGTTTATGCTTAATATAATGAAGAGAGGATCTTTGTTATGTTATGTTGAGGTTCACTTCAATTTCTCAGTAGCTTCTTCTTCTTGTTATTTAGGAACTGGATATCCATCACTAAGAGGGAAATAGAATTGCAAACATTGTTTTTATCGTAGTTTGAACGTCTTTGGTTCTTGTTAAATGTCTGTTATAATGGTGAATTCTAGATCTTATGTAAGGAATTGAGAGAACATTGTCCTGAAAACACGGAGCTTCGGACTTTGGTTTACGCTTAGTATAATGAAGAGAGGATCTTTTTTATGTTTTGTTGTTTGTGTTGTTCATTTGTTGTGGTTCACTTCAATTTCTCAGTAAGTTCTTGCTCTTGTTAGGAACTGGATTTCCATCTCTAAGAGGGCTTCGGGGACAGAGTGCCCGTTATCTTCGAGGTTGGGATCACCATTCTCTAGCAATTCTGATTATCTGAATCGTAGCTCTAGGACAAAACCCTTCTTAGAGAGCTTAAATTGTGGACATGTTATGGTACAGAAAATATAATTACACTCGTTTGTTTCCAGATGTTTCCCGGTGGACAAATGATAAAGATGCAGAAATTTTACGGCTTGGCTTTGTAAGTCTATCATATCCATTTTGCAATCGCGTTTCTTTCTCAGGGCCAATCTTCTAATATAGTTTCAACTGATTGATTTTGTAAATACATTATCGCTTTGTGAAAGAAAATTACACACACATATAGTTTTTTGTTTTGCTTCTTGGAAATCGAGGTCCATTCTTTTCGCTTGCAGCTAATGTTCATTTGCTTTAGTGCAGGTCAAGCCTGAAGTAGTCAGTTGGTCCCCTCGAATTATTGTTCTTCATAACTTTCTAAGCCCAGAGGTATTTTCAGGCTCCATAAACTTATGTTTAGTTCATTGAGTTAAACATGGTGGTGATGAGGTCACTGATCATAGAATATGATTACTTTATACAGCGTATTATTAGGTTCTTAGAGGAACACAGCCTAAGCTATAATACATTCACCGATCTTGTTGATATTAGGCTTCGAAGTAAAGATGGAACTTTAAAAAAAATCTATTTATCAAAGCCACTAACGCTAGGCTCAGTTCTTAGAGCATTAACATAAGAATTTCCTAAAGAGACTTTGGCATTTCTGTTGCCGTCCCATTAACATCTTCTTTTTTTATATCTCTGCAGGAATGTGAATACCTAAAAGCAATCGCCAGGCCTCGTCTTCAGATTTCCACTGTTGTTGATGCAAAAACTGGAAAGGTACTGGCAATAGCTCCCTTTTCACTCTCTGGAAATTAAGATATATTGTCCACTTTTCCATAGAAAATATCACTTCCACTCTGCCTTAGATTGTTGTTCAGTTCATGTATAAATGGTCTAGTTATGTTTTCAAAGTCATATCTATTTTCTTAGTACTTTCCTCTTGCTTAGGGAGTTAAAAGTGATGTGAGGACAAGCTCTGGAATGTTTCTAACTCATGTAGAAAGAAGTTATCCAATGATACAGGTAGGTCACTCTCTGATATCAAAAAAGTTATAACAATTCGGTCAAATGTGGATTTTTTTGCATTTTCCTTTTGTTTTGCTATTAGGCAATTGAAAAGCGAATTGCAGTCTTTTCTCAAGTACCTGCGGAAAATGGAGAACTCATTCAAGTCCTAAGGTGCGTGCACAAGTCCCACCTTACTACTGTTAAGTCAAAGCATATAAAGCTGTTTTCGTGATTTGATGAATCAAAATCTGCTTCAGTGCAGATACGAGCCAAACCAGTTTTACAGACCGCATCACGATTACTTTGCTGACACTGTAAGTCTTTAGTTCTTCTTCATGTATATATCATTAATAGATTGGAGTATGAAACAGTGTATAATTTTGGATTGATCAATACTGATTAGTTGGATTGTCTACTTCGTTTTTATGATTCTATCAACATTTAGTTTGGTTTTGAGTACTAATAAAAGTGAGCTTTATTTCGTGTATTCATCATATCTTTGTTAATTGTATGTCTATCATATTTCCTTTCGTATGTTTCCGCACAGTTTAACTTAAAGCGCGGTGGGCAGCGTGTCGCAACCATGCTCATGTATTTAACTGATGACGTCGAAGGAGGAGAAACTTATTTCCCTTTGGTATACTTCTCCCTCTTTCGCCAATGTCGGCTGAAATTTTTCTCTGTCTATTCTTTCTGTTATGAAACTAATGTGTAAATCTATGTCTTGAAAATGCAGGCTGGTGATGGTGAATGCACCTGTGGTGGCAAAATCATGAAAGGAATATGTGTGAAACCAACCAAAGGAGACGCAGTTCTCTTCTGGAGCATGGTTCGTTTCATCGATCATTCTCTCGAATCTCTCTGAGACTGCTTTGTGTTCATGTGGTCAAGTTTCTTGTGTGATGCAGGGACTTGATGGACAGTCTGATCCGAGGAGCATACACGGTGGATGTGAAGTTCTCTCTGGAGAGAAATGGTCAGCTACTAAATGGATGAGGCAAAAAACTACTTCTTAAAGCACTTTGACATATATAAACTAAGGAGACTACAGGGACTTATATTGAAAATGTTATAGAAATCTCAGAAGTTTTGACTTATTCTCTTTTTGACCCTTTCACTTTAGAATCTATCATTTACATATACATATGGGGGTGTTTTCGACTTTTCGGTTACCACCCCAACAACTCCTTTGGGCTTTGTTAAATTAGCATTAATAAATATTTAATTGAAAAGCTTATAACTTTCGAATTTCGGTTTGGGCTTTCCAGAGTTTTGGTTTTGATTTTGATTTCCAGGTCTAATATATCTGTAATTCCGAAAAAAAATTCGGTATAGAAATTTTTTCGAATGAGGGAAACGAATGATTATTCATTAATCGAATCAAAAGTTTTATGAAAAATCATAATTAAAGATATAGTTTGATTTTGATTTGACTCGGTTTGGACCGGTTTATTCCAGTGGCAATTTCATAAATTGAATCAAGATAGTCATGCCAGCTGAATTCAATACAGAAGACACACGTTTACCAAACCAAGAAAATCTAATCAAAACAAAGTAAGTACCTTGGCGATATCTTCTTTATATTTACCCATCATATATGCCATGTACCTAGCATACATGACAATTATATTGACAAATGTTGGGATATTTTGGCTATGCGAACATAATTTGTACATGAAATAAATATCATTAGTTAAAGCCTAATATACTATGGAAAACTTAAACCATATCAACAAAATAGAAATATTGGACATAATCTACGTATTTGGCTAAAATAATACAGTTGCAAGTTTAGGCTAAAGTAATGGTAAACCATATCAACAAATAATATAGTTGCAAGTTTAGTCTAAAGTATTGGTAAGAATTTTTACCTTCCGGATCATTTCTTTTGCGTTTTTGGATAGTTCGAAACCTATCTTTAATTTTGAATCGCAACATTAAGTAATATAATTTTATATCATTATTTTACAAGTGAAACAAAAATTTATCAATTGTAATAAATGATGTTATTATTATCTAGTTTCACATCAGTTAAATAAAACTGATGTAATTTTTATTAGTTTACATAACTTCAATAAAATTGATATAAGAATATGAATATACATCAATTACCTAACTGATGTATTTATTATTTTTGTTAGCATCACTTATAAATATGATTTAACATATACATCATTTACCTAATCGATATATTTATTATCTTTTGTAAGCATCACTAATACAAATGATAGTAATTATCTTAAACTAAATCAATTAAATAAAATTATAAGATAAATTTAATTTTTGTAAACAAAACATCGAATTATAAATTAAAGGTTAATTGATTTTCCTAATTATCAAATTATTTAGGGTTTGGTTATGGTTTTAATTAGGGTTTGGTTAAGATTTATGCCTTATGCTTATAGTTTCATACTTGAAAAATAGTTTTACAAAAAATAAAAAATCTAACAAAACTAATCCAAAATAATGAAAATTATAAAATTAAATAATAACAAAGAAGTCATAAAATCATGTATACAAACATTATGCATTACAAACTAAAACATTTGTATTGACAAAAAAAGAAACTATAAAACATTTGTAAAACACATATGAAATGTGAGAGCCAATTGAAAAAAAATATATATATATATGTAGTTTATCATTGATTCTCCCTAAACTTGATTAGACATGAGTACTTTTAAATCAAGGTGGCATCGTAATATATTCTATTTTTATTATATGTGGTTTTTGACTTTTAAAGATAAATAAGTATTCTCCAAACACTTGAGAAAATTTCTTATTTTATATTAATAATAGAAAATATAATAAAATATTATTGCATATTAAAAATATAAACTAAATATAAAAGATATAAAAATTTAACAAAATTAATAACTAAGTGACTAAGTCTTAATTGCAAATATCATATTTATAACTGATGGTAAAAAGTAAATAAATTAATATCAAAACCTTGAATTGAATGGATTAATTTTTTTAAAAAAAAATTTCACATTAACGTACGTCCCTGAATTCTAGGTAGGTATATTAAATATATATATCTTTATATACAATTGTATGGCGATCGTACAATCATTATGAGAATTCTGTATAATTAAGGAAATAATTGGTAATGAAAGAATTGGAAGTATTAAGAAAGGAAATAATTGGTAGTATTCAGGAAAAATTGGTAATTAATAACTAATGAAAATAATTGTAAGTATTAAGGAAATAATTGGAAATATAAATAAATAAAAATGATAGTTTTAAATCTTTATATTTGATGTGAAACATTGATTTAAAAATTCAAAACATCAAAACTGAAGAACTTAATGATATAAAAATAAACAAATGAAGTATTAAGAAAGGAAATAATTGGTAGTATAAAAATTGGTAATTAATAATTAATCGGTATAGAATTTTTTTTGACTGAGTTAAACTGAATGATTATTCATTAATCGAACCAAAAGTTTTATGAGAAATCATAATTAAAGATATAGTTTGATTTTGGTTTGACTCGGTTTGGACCAGTTGATTCCACTCTACACTACACCAGTACACCTTCGGCCTTCCTAAAGGACAGTGGCAATTTCGTAAATTGCTTAGTTTTATAATCTGAACTTTTTGTTAAATCGTTTCTCATTTCAACGCCTTGACTCTAGAGCTTCATCTTGACGTGTAAACAATGGCGGCTTCTCTACAATCAGCAAACCCTACATTCTCCAAAACCCTAGCTTCACCTCACAGATCCTCCTCCTTCACCACCTTCCAGTCTCCATCTCTTCGATTCAACCCCACCCCAATCTCATTCACCACCAAACCCCTCATTTCTCGTCAATCATCAGCCTCACCATTCATCGCCCGCTCCGCCGCCGAGCCACAAGAACGAAAAACCTTCCATGGCCTCTGCTACGTCGTCGGTGACAACATCGACACCGACCAAATCATCCCCGCCGAGTTTCTCACACTCGTCCCATCGAACCCCGAAGAATACGAGAAGCTCGGGTCCTACGCCTTAGTCGGACTCCCAGCTGCTTACAAAGACCGATTCGTGGAGCCGGGAGAGATGAAGACGAAGTACTCGATCATAATCGGCGGTGAGAATTTCGGATGCGGTTCGTCTCGTGAACATGCTCCGGTTTGTTTAGGTGCGGCGGGAGCTAAGGCGGTGGTTGCTCAGTCGTACGCGAGGATCTTCTTCAGGAATTCGGTTGCGACTGGTGAGATTTATCCGTTGGATAGTGAGGTTAGGGTTTGTGATGAGTGTAAGACTGGTGATGTTGCCACTGTTGAGTTGAGGGAAGGAGATAGTATTTTGATTAATCATACTACTGGGAAAGAGTATAAGTTGAAGCCGATTGGTGACGCTGGTCCCGTGATTGATGCTGGTGGGATCTTTGCTTATGCTAGGAAAGCTGGAATGATTCCTTCCGCTGCTGTTGCTTGATTTCGGAATTGTCAGGTATGGTGTAGTAAGGCTTGTGATTGTGTAGTTTACGATGGATGGTTCGATGTTAGGTTGTGGAAATGGTGTTTGCGGGATCTGTTACAACGTGTCGAGCAATGTTTTGATGTAGCCATACTCAGGATTGTTGTTAGATTAGGAATGAGATTAAATTGTGGAATGATTTGGGAAGTTTTGAGATTGATTCAAAAGAAGAATTGTGGAGTTTTTAAAGAAGAATCATTAATCATGATTGAGTAGTGAAATGATGATGTTCAATGGTGTTTGAGATTAGGATTGTTGATAGAATTGGAATGAGTCAAAATTGATTTGTGGAATGATTGGGAAGTTTTAGATTGATGGAAGGCATAATTAGTTTTAACGATGCTCTGTTACAATATTGATGGAACCATTACACATGATTGTGATGTTTAATGGTGTTTTGAGATTAGGACTCTTGATAGATTAGGAATGAATCGTAATTTAATTGTGGAATGATGTGGGAAGTTTGAGATTGATGGAAAGAATGGTTGTTTGGTCCTCTTCTTGTTCTTAGTGGTTTTGTGTAGTTTAGATTGGATTGTGGAATGAATTAGGAAGTTTGGCATTGATGCAGAGCATGATTGTGTTGTTCATGATGGATTATTTGATGTTATGTGAGTGGAAATGGTCGTTGTGGGATGGAATTGTAGAATAATAATATGGGAAGCTTGACATAGATGCAAAGGATGATTGTGTAGTGTATCGCTAATAAAAATCTTTCATTGAATTCTTGTGGTCCTTACTGCAGTTGATTTTGTGTGAGGATGATAGTGAAATGATCGGGTGTTTTCAAATTTTGTTCTTATCTTGCCTAAGGCTTCGTTTAGTTGTTATATCTTTGCCATCAGTTCAATCAAATGAAACAAAATTCAACATCTCTGGATTGTAGTTGTCAGGGGTAGCATGTTGTTGGCTTAACATTCTCACATCCATTGGTCTTGAAATTTACGATAGTAGAACACGACATCCATCTTGTTTGATTTCTCTTTGAATTCTAGTCTTAACTGTAATCGTTTAAGGTTTTGCAGGGCAATAAGAGTTCTCTTGCCTCCCATCAATATATCTTCATATCATAGGTGTATCTCAGCTTTCTGTCACTGTGTCGTCCAATAAAAACAACAATAAGATGTATGTTTACAGTAGTTCATGAAACCTTATTTGTGTTTTTATCAATGTATGACTTTTCTACTCTTCATTTGGATGTTTAAGCTTCTCAGAAAAATTTGCTCAAGTTCTTAGTGATTTGACCGAGAACTAAAAATTTGCTCAAGTTCTTAGTGATTTGACCAAGAACTAAACCGGAAACATCCCGGTTCAGGTGCACCAAAATCAACCTGTTTTCAAGAGAGGTCCGAGATTTCAGTTTCACATTTATTTCCCGATATCTTCACAGTTTCGGTGAGGAGAACCTCCAGAGGCAATGATCAACATAGGCTAGCAAATTATGCTCTATAAGAACAAACAGTATGAAGTTTATGAGTAAGTTATAAATGTGGATACAAGCTTTGAGTTAATGGATTAAATTATCTAAAATTAGTTGGTGCTAACCGTTTTGTCTAAAGCCCGGTTTCAAATAGCAAAGTGAACATATTAATTTTTTTTCATATTATTATTTATGGGCTTTTCTTGTTTCTTAGAAAAAAGGTTATTCTTTTAACATGAAGTTCGCAATTGTGTCATTTACATTTTATATATTATAGGTTTAAAATTTTCCTCCAACATTTTTTTATTTTATTTTCCATTAATTTCAATTTCATATATGTTTTTAAAAGATTAAAAAAAAAATCATATTTTCGGGTTCTTTTTCTAAAAAAATCTATTTCTTTTTTTATGAACTTTACAATTCAATCATTTACATTTTTTTATATTCTAAGTTTAAAAATCTCCTCTCACATTTCTATATATTGTCTTCTCCCATCAACTTATTAATTTTATATTCTAAATTTAACACTTTCCTCTTGCATTTTTTTTGTCTTTTTCCATCAACTTTTCAATTTCATGGATTTTTGTAACAATTTAAAACCATATTAAAAATTGCATTTATGCATTTAACAGTGTCCTGATGTAATAATTTCTCTTCCTCTTATAATTAATGCTTTATAATGGAACAATACATTTTTTTTTTTGGTTAATGTCTATACATAGTTGCGGGATATATGTAATTTTGGATTTACAAATCTCATGGTTGAAAATAAAAAATAAAATATAAAATTATCTAATATTCTAAATGTTTTTAAGTTTAGGCAAAATTATAAAAACACTAGTCTCCTGTAAAAAATATTGTTTGGAAAAGACGAAAAGTAGATATAGATTGTTATACAATTTTCTTGTAAGCCAACAGACAGAAAAAGACTGTTAGACAAAAGGAAAATGGGAGTGGCATGATAAGTGGACAAACTAGATTCTGAGAAACAGATGTTTTTTAAATACACTCACGACCACACATCGGATCTCGGGTCTTTTTCACTACTGAAAGTTAACATAACGTCACTTCTGACACGTGTAAGATGATTGTACTTACCAGATACTTGTAAGAATTTTGTACCAGCTAATAAGCTTGTGTCCTTTGTGGTAACTCTAAAGCTAATTAACTTCTTCTTCTTCTTCTTTTTTTTTTGCTTAAAAGAAGAAGAAGCCGTTTCATTAGCTAAATGTTAATCCAAGTGAGGATTTAGTGAATTTTTATACAAACTTCATTAGCTAATAAGCCTAATATGATTATCTTAGAAATTTATTAAAAATGAGACAAAATTCTGATTTACACTCTAAGAGTGCCACGTGTACTTTACTGCTATTTATTTTCACGTTTCAAATAATATAATCCAAAATTACTTTATTTAATTATTCTTGGTCCTAAAAAAATTCTTTCACCACCACAATCATGATTTGTTTTTGTAGGTAGGGATTTTGGTAATCCGGAGGCAGAGGAAAATGATGGTTATTTGGCTCTGTACTTTGGAAATANAAAATTTTTTTTTTTTTTTTTTTTTTTAGCAACACTTTGCTAACTCAAACAAATTATACATTAAAGAATACATTTTTGTTTTGTTTTTGAAATTGACATTTTGGGGTGAAAGCTTAATTATAAGAGAACTTTGCTCTGACAATTATCTCAATTTTTTTAATTATAATTGAAACATAAATATACATTTTAAATATTGATATTAGTATTGAGAGAAAAAAAATAGCTAGAATGTTTAGTACTGAAAACCAGTAGGTGAAAGAATTGGTTTTTTCTTATAAAAAAGAATAGGCTCATATACTTTATCTAAATGACAATTTGGCATGTATCATTATTTTTTCTCAATTATTATTTTTTGTCGGTTATTTTCTCTTAAATATAGAAAACGAATATAACGTCTCGTGACAATTTTTAAAAACGCCTGTAGGTGAAAATTATCAATTAATGGATAAAGAATACTAAATTCATATTCTTTATGATACTATCCACTGAATAAATTAGGAACTCAGAAAAATGTATCCAATAGTAAGGACCACAAGAATTCAAGAGGAAAGAAGAGTTTCTTAACCTTCTTAATTACGATGTCACCTACCGAACATCACCCTATTATTAATCAATTATTTATCAAATCATGAGAAATTGTTATTCGTATTGGTCAAATCATTATTTGCATTCATCCATGTCTTGTTTATCCAAAAAAAAAAATAGAATTGTAACTTTTCTGAAAAATTAGTGTTCACATTTATATTATATATATTATTCTTTAGAATAGCTTAGCATATTTTTATAAACGTACTCTTTACATATTATCAAAAACTAATTCATTTTTAAATCACTTGCTCTATATAAGTAATTACCAGAAATTTTCTTTTTCTTTCTAATCTATGTTTCATTATCTTCATTCTCTTTCTAAACCTTTTAGGTTTTTTTATGGATTGAGTTTTGTGTTAATTATAATGTATATAAAATGCTCATCCAATAATATATGGGGTCTCGTTATTCAAAATTGATGTTAGGGATATACTCGTGTGATAAAATTTTGTGTGTTTCGGTTCTTTAAGCCAGCCAATAAATGAAATTAAGTCATGGAAATTTCAAATTTGTTATCTATATAGTATATGCTTACAAATAATAAAATAAAAAAAAGAACTATTTTTGACACGTTTTCCAAAACTATCTGGGGCAACTTTTCCCAAGTCTTTGCCACCTTTTCCCCATATATCTTTTGTGACAGAAGATTAATTCTTCTCATTAAACTAACAGTCGTGCAAATTATTACTAAGTTAATATAACTATAAAGTTTTATGAGAAAGAGAGTATATACACACAATTATAATAAATCCAAAACTATTACTAATTTTCCTCCTTTTCAGTTTATAGTAAAAAGAAGGAATACTTTTGTGAAACTAGCTAGAACTTAAGCATTAACGATGAGGTTAGAGGTGAAGTGAGAAGCTCAGAGCAAATGGAGACGAGATGGCGAAAATCCGGTAAAGAGAAGTTCATGTACTCCACGACTGATTTAACGGCCAAGAGGTTGGATGTTTGAGTTTAATTATGCGTATGGTTATTGTTTACCATTAGCCAGCTGTATTATTTAAATTACTACCAAAAATATATAAAATGAAATAATATGGTGAAAAAAAATGACAACATATTGAAAACGGTCATACATTTCTATGTGGCGTGTTAATAACAAAAAAAAACTTTGACCGCAAAATTTTTATTTCCTTAGATTCCAAATAAATATTAAAATTCAAATTATACTTTTTACCCCAGAAAAGGTAATAGCAATCAGTATTGACTTTGTTCGACAAGTAGTCCTATAAATATAACTCTTCATGAACAACTAGAAATTCGTAGAACTTATTTTTCTATTAAAAATAAGGACAAAAAAAACATGATGAACATTAGAAAGTCATTGGAGGGATCGCCCCTGTCTGATTGCTAAGGTTGAGGTTTAAAACAAACCTGGAATTTGTGGTTTTCTAACAAAATAGTGTTAAATCCGGATTGTTTTATTATGTCAACATATTTGACAAAATCACCGTCCGAACTTCTTAGATAGATGTCATCATCTGGATGATGTAAATGTAAAAACTGAAAAACATCAGAAATAAAATTTGAAATGATAAAACCAAAATAAATGTAAACAAATATTCATGAATGACCTTGGCATCATATTGATCAAGTGCGATGATTAGCAAAACCACCACACAAAAAAACTGTTAGATCTTAATAACAAAATCATAAAATATTAATTTAAGTGTATATAAAGGAAACAATAAGTGAAAATAAGGAAAAATATAAGCAAAGTATAAGTAAAAATAAAGAAAAATAGAAGCAAAAATTAGTTAATAATAAGTTTTTTTATGTATGTTTTCTCGTATTATAATTTTTATTAATTAATCAATACTATTATACTCTAATATTAGGTCTTAGCTGTTTTGAAGCTGAATTTTGGTCATCTGTGATACCTCTTTGTCTAATGAAAAGAATTGGATTTTAAAGGCGTCAAAAAATAAGATTTTAAATGGTAATACCAAAACAATTATAAAAAGAGATTCATGAATATACCTTAGCATGATATTGATCCACCGCAATACTAAGCAAAACCAACACAAAACACCAATTCATGTTATGAAGATGATGAAAGAGAGAGTGTTGCGTCGATCAAAACAAGAACACGTCGAAGTAGGATCAAATCAATTCGAATCACACACTTCCTCACAATCTCTCAAGAACAAAAAGCTTAGATGATTGAACAAAGAAAGAAAACAGAGGTCGAAGAAGATGGTATAAAGAAGAAGACGACACCAAGAATTAACCAGTTCCAAGATCTCGGAATGAGAAACAATCAAACAATCCACTAAATTTCAGTTACAAAGAAAGAAAAAAGAGGTCGAAGAAGATGGTATGAAGAAGAAGACGACACCAAGAATTAACCAGTTCCAGAAGCTCAGAATGAGAAACTGTACATCTGGGGCCTGACACAATCAAGCAATCCACTAAATTTCAGTTACAGAGAGAAAACGGAATGTGATTGAAGATGATGACAGAGGGAAAATGAAGCTCAAATTGAGTGTCTCACGTTTTTATTTAAACTGAACACTTCCCCGCTTTAGTTACTTGCGTTTTAGGTATTATTCTCTTTTTTTTTTCTTTAACGGAATGAAGAACCTAATTAAATGAATACGTTCGGATTTTTTTTTTAAAAGGATAAGAGAAGAAAATGATTACTTTTTTATCTTTTATAAGAAAATAACATCGTTTATATATTACCAAACACTAGCTAGTCTATTAGTCTACTTTAGTTTATTTAAAAAAGAGTAATTTAACAGAAATTAGGAATTGGTGATATTTACTTATTAGTATTAAAAAAAGTAAGTGATTTTGGTAGAAATTTAATTGAGCAAAGCTTATATATTTGATCAGAAAATAATATAATTAAATCATAACTCTTAAATCAAATCATGTGAGCACTTTAACTCTGACAAGTGATATGTGGGCTTTAATTAAGTGTATTAAACTACAACATCTTACCAATCCAGTTACATTTTTGTTTTACTAGTGGTTGACCCGCGCTACGCGCGGGATATATGAATTAGAAGATAATTTGTATATGTTATTTATCTGTTATTATACGTTCCTTGCATAATTTAAAATATTTTTGAAATAAATTTGGTTTAGATGTTAGATTCATTATTCAATCTAATATTATGATTGTTAATATATTTCTTTAATCCATGTTTATCCTTCGTATTTTTTACTATTATAAAAATTTGTATTTTCTTTTGTTTTAAAATAAATAAAGATCGAGTAAGTGCATTTCATGATTTGGAACGCCAAAGTGATGGAGATATAGTGTGAATAAGATGATGAATAACTTTG
>OVAF01001305.1:0-22259 GCA_900406245.1 Odontarrhena argentea | reverse complement strand
CACTTATCAGAACAAGTAGTAAAAAGAAAGGGAAGCAAAGCAAATTTATACAAATCAGAGGTAAAATAGTGTCCAAGTGAACGAAGCTCACATTTCACCAACTCCAACAATTCCAAGTGAACCAAGCTCACATTTCACCTTTTCGAGCTTGAAATGGAACTCCTTGGTATGAAGAAGCTTTTGACCGATGGCAATGAAATTGGACACTTCCACATCCGAAGTAAAAGTGGATGATTGGTCTTGAGAACGTTAAATGTTTTTCTTCTTTCACGAAACTCAAAACGTGTTGCTAAGTTGACCTTGCCAAGCATGGTCAAGCCATCTCTAAACTTAGAAATAACCAAGAGGAGTTTGAGGGTTAATATCACTAAACGCTAAAACGTCAATCTCTTCATAGACTAGGAATCTCTTTAGCTATAATCTTGTCAAATCTAAACACCACAAGATAAATTCATATCAGTATAGTCATATACACTTCCAAGAATCAAGCTATTTCATAAATTCAGATGATTATGTCGAATTAGAGAAAGCATAAATAGTCGGAGCTCCGGTATTAGCAACACAAGCTGCAGATTTTGCAACAATTTCTTCGTCGTGAGAAGCACGAGAAGAAGAATTGAATCTGCTAAGAGATTAAAGCAATCAGAAGGATTCCAATTCATTCACATAAGCAACAAGAGTGTTTGAGAAATTTTACCTTTTAGATCGAAAAACCCTAATCGATTCTCGATTGTAGAAGATGATTATCGAAGAACAAAAGTTTGAAGCCTTCTCGGGATCCAAGACCATATTTTTGGGGGTGAGAGTTGTAGACTTTGTCGTGTCACATGATTCTCGCCTGCTCTCAGCTCGAAGACGCACAAGGAAGAAGACACGCACAAGGAAGAAGACGAACGACAAACTCTAAAATTTGGGAACCTAAATTTTGTGAGTGATTTCGTGAGGGTATTTTAGACATTTTATATTTAGGGGTGGGTATATGTGATTAAAATAGAGGAAGCTGGGTAAATATGAATATGGGTATGTTAAAATGGGTATATGTGAACTTTTCTCTTGTTTTTTCTATAGTGATGAAATCATATAATTTTTTTTTTTTTTTGTCAACCATACATATAAATCATAAGAAATCATATAATTCTATTTCATGATATAAATTATGACATAAATAGTTCTATTCCATGCATGACATAAGTAGTCCAATAATTTTAAAAACATAGAAAATCAAAACTAAACGATCAACAGCAAATTAACTACTATATAAATACAAACATAAATCTGTATATATCTAACAAAAAAAGACAAAAAAAGCCAATGTACACATACCTATATATCTCATAAACAACCATATTATATATGTATACATATTTCAACAAAAATGATATAAAACTATTTATATATCTAGAAAATAATTAAATATATGTTACAAATACATGTACGTATATCTAGAAAACAACAAAATATTATGTATATATCTAGAAAAGAATTAAATATCTTCTACTAACAAAAACCCTTGCCAAATATTTTAGAAAATCTAATATAATATAAACATCAACAAATGTCCCAAAACAATATACTCCTAGATAAGAAAAATATAAACAGATTTGTCACATTAAAAAAATTAAAGATTTATGGAAAAAGCTTCTTTAAAAAAGAAAAATTATAGGATCCACGAATGTCTACAAAAGTCATAAATGGTCCTTTAATTTTTAAGACATAAAAAAATTAAAAACAACTGATCAATAACAAAAACTATCTACATAAGGAAAATAAGAAAAAAAAATCAAACAATATACATATATATCTAAAAAAAAACAAAATATTTGGTATATATATATAATCTAAAACGATAAAATTCATATAAGATACCCGAAGCTGATCATTCGAAGAAAATCCGAACAAAAAAACAAAAAAGTGCACTTTTCAATCGACACAAAAGATGTTCATTACAAATTTATTTTAAAACGAAGAAATCAGACACACATACCTTACCAGCAAAACAAAAAATTAGTAAAATAAGAAAAAGAATAAAGAGATATATTCAGTAAAACAAAAAATTGTACGTAAAATACAAAGAAAATTGTACATATACCTCGCGTAAAAAATCGACAAAAACTAAAAAATCAGTAAATTCAAAAAAGTATAAAGAGATATGCACGTAGACACATGCAAAAAAAAACAAAAGAAACGTATAGAAGACATTTGATAAAAATTAAGTTAACACACAAAAAAAAAAATAGGCATACCTAGCTTAATAAATCCACAAAACCTATACAGTTCAAAAAATAAGAAAAGAGAGAGAATCATGAAACGATAACAGCATAAAAAAGAACAAAGAGAAATTGGTTTCTAACATGATCGTAGATAAATCACACACAAACAGACAAAAAAGTTAGATCAGAAAAATTAAATTACACGAAGAACGAATACATAAGCCTACCAATAACAAATTAATATCAAGAACAAACACTTACCATTCTAACATGATCGTAGATAAGTTATGCGTAGATCCTACACATATAAAATCAAACAAAAATTAGATGAGGGAAATAATAAACATAAAGAACAAATACATGAACCGACCATAAAACCACATAAAAGAAACATACCTCACATAAGAAGATGAGGGTAACTACAAAACAAACCCGAACGAGCTAGCTCAACTGGCAGCACCCCAGGCATGTGGGTAGCTTTGTTGGCGATGGAGAAGGCGTGCTTGTCCAAAGTCTCGTTTGATGGTACTTCAACTTCTTGCCTGTTTTGTCGGAAAGGGTGATTAACTTTAAAAGGCCATTCAATTGCTGATATATTAGGTTTGGGCAATATACATGTGAAATCTTGCTATCTCCAGTTATTTACTTTGCTTCCAGTACTCTGTTAAATGTTTTCGGAGTAGTAGATCCTACAGCATGAATATCAGCTATATTTTCTCTTTCTTGCTAATTATTTTATATTGTTCTCTTCCCTCTCATTCAGATACTTCTGGCAATGTCAAAAAACCTGGAGGAATGTTCAAGGAGAAACTGCGAGAACTGGGAGGACTTGATGTGGTCTTTGAGGTTGTTATGGAATGTCATGCTGTAATGGAGGTGTGAACATGTATGTCTTTATCTACAGCATAAGTTTCTTTTATAAGATATGACCTCCCATCTTTGTTTGAGTTGAACGATGGTAACTTATAGAGAGTGTCTTAGATTGTTAGCTTTGTAATTGTTTGGGTATTCAATGTATACTTTGTGTGCAGCGCTGGGTGGCATACGACACACTCTCTGTGGAGGATATAACAGATGACCTGAATAAGCAAAGTCTGATGTTGCTTCTAAGATGCCTAAAAATCATGGAGAATGCTACATTCCAAAACACAAAAAACCAGGTAACTATTATGTACTTTGGATTCCTAGCGCCACGATCGCATGTATTATATAGTTCACTTGAAAAACTAACTGTAAATATTGTTTGTTTCAGAGTCATTTACTCGGATTTAATAAAACTATGGGTTCTCAAGGACCCCGGCTATCTTTCACAGAGCTTATGATACACGTCATCAAGATGCTTTCAGGTACAGTCCTCAGTTTGGAGTTTTTACCATGACTTCCTTGCATGTTATTATCTCTTATTATGATTGCTGGCTAGACTAATTACATTGCATGTTTTTACCAGATCTTCAGTTACGTGCTCTCAGGATCGAAGAGCATTCTCACCCTCATTGTGCAAATGGTGTTAATCATAAGTCTATATCGGGCGCAGGTTGTAAAGGTATTTCATTCTAATAGCCACAAATGTGTGTATCTCCACTCTTGTTAATTTTGGCTCCTCCAATCCTTCCTTTGCTTTGTATGTTATTCTCTTTTCAGCCACATCTATCTTCTGCAGTTAACAAGGAGGTTGTGACAACGAGCTCACGTACTTGGTCTATCACTAGCTGTAGCTCCGTGAGAAGTGCAAGCATAACTGGGAGAAATCAATCTGTGTCCCCATTAGATTACTCAGCTACATCAGTGTCAGGCTCTCAGTCCAGTGTAATGACAATTAATCCCTGCACACTACCGACAAGAGGTGGTTCCAACACTGCTTCCTTCGTAGGCAGATTAGCCTCATTGGGTAGTTGCATTTCCAGAAACAATCCAAGCACTAATCAAGTTAGCGATCACAGTTGTAAAAGAGTTAATAAGGTTTCATCAGTGAAGGATAGTCAAGATCCTTTTGCATATGATATGGACGACTCAGGACCTTCCAAATGGGCAGTAGGACCAGGAAAGCAAAAGAAATCTAAAGTTCGAAAGAGGAAGGGAAGCCACAGAGATAGTAAAGATGAACATTCACATGAGCTCTTTTCGAGCCAGGAGGAATCAGACCATAGGTTAGATTCTCAGGAAGAATCAAGCGATAGAGATCGCCATGCAACAGTGCAACCATCTTCAGGATATGACACTGATAAAGGATGTCTCTCTCTTCTATCTGATTGTCTCTTAACAGCCGTGAAGGTAACTCACAGTTTCTTAACAGTTGTTTTCTGTTATGTGGGGTAACATATGTTCCTTAGTGTTTGACGGTGTGGACATATTCTCAGGTTTTGATGAACTTGACAAATGAGAATTCTGTGGGTTGGCGGCAAGTTGCTGCCTGTGGAGTGTAAACAGAAATGAAACAGAGGAAAATTTGTTCTTTTATTGAATCATTATCTTCCTTAACCATTACAAGTTGCATACATTGGTATTTATACTCAAATCTGATAAGCAACCCTAAATGTAACATCAATCCTCAGCCATCGATCCTAAGACAGAGAATCTATTTGCTGTCACAATCTCTCTTGCTGTCACAGCCTGTCCTTGACTGCTTTTGTCAGTCTTGTCTTCTAGTGTGGACTGCCTTGGCTCCAAAGGAAGCTTCTTAGCTCCTTCTTCAGAAACTAGTCGTTGGTTTCTGTTTGAAACCACCGTGGGCTTTGTCTTGGTTGGGCCTGTTGCTCTCGAGTCCATCTGTGAGCTGAAAACATCAGTTTTTGGTTCTGCTCTGCTAATACCCCCCTTCAAACTCGGTGTGGGTGAAGTAGAAACACCTAGTTTGGCTCTTAAGAACACAAATGCATCATATGGCAGTGACTTTGTAAATATGTCAGCTATCTGGAACTTAGCAGGAACATGCTGAACTTCTACCAAGCCCAAAGCCACCCTTTCTCGGACATAATGATAATGTGTCTCAAAATGCTTTGACTTTCGTGAAGTTTAGGATTGGCAGAAAGGTAGATGGATGAGATGTTGTCTCCAAACAGAATGGGCGTTTTGGTTTGAGGAATGCCCACATCTCGAAGGAGATTCTCTACCCATGCTAGTTCTGCTGCAGCTTCAGACAGAGCTCTATACTCAGCTTCAGTTGAGCTTCTGGACACTGTCTGCTGCTTTCTGCTAGCCCAAGACATCAAATTCTGACCAAGAAATGTGCAAAAACCCATTGTAGATCTTCTTGTAGTTTGACAACCAGCCCAATCACTGTCACTGAAAGCTGTTAAAGTGAAGTCTGTATTTTTTGTAAACAGAACCCCAAATCCAGTTGTTCCTCGAATGTACCTCAGGATACGTTTGAGCAGGTTGAAGTCTGACACTGAAGGTTCATGCATCTTCTGGCAAACAAAATTTACAGCAAACTGAATATCTGGCCGTGTCATAGTCAGATATTGAAGCTTCCTTGCAAGACTTCTGAAATAAGTTGGATCTGAGAAGAGTTTATCTTGATCTGGTACCTTATGCAGTTGCAGTGGCAGTGGAGTAGGCATTGGGGAACACTCACTCATCCCTGCAACAGCTAAGATATCTTCAGCATACTTCTCTTGTGACAGGAACATTCCATTTTCTGGATATTGAACCTGAATTCCAAGGAAGTACTTCATTAATCTTCCTATATCTTTCATTCTGAAATGACCATTCAGTTGAGAAAGCAGGTTTGAAACCATAGCTTGATTCTTTCCTGTTAACACCATATCATCAACATACATTAACAGGAACATGACATCCTTCTTGTTGCTGTAAACAAACAAAGACGGATCTGCTTTACTGCACACAAAACCAAACTCCAGGAGATAATCACTGAACTTGTCAAACCATGCTCTTGGTGACTGTTTTAGCCCATAAATGGACTTGTGAAGTCTACACACATGATCAGGTTTGTATTTGTCCACAAAACCAGCTGGTTGTTTCATGTAGACAGTTTCTTGTAAGTCTTCATGAAGAAAAGCATTCTTCACATCTAGTTGTTTAATAGGCCATTCTAAGGCAGTTGCTGTGTGAAGTATCATTCTTACTGTGGCTGATCTGATTACTGGACTGTATGTTTCCAGATAATCTATGCCTTCTTCTTGATTGTATCCTTGAGCCACTATTCTTGCTTTCAGCTTGTCTAGTGACCCATCTGCATTTAATTTGGTTTTGAAAATCCATTTGCAGCCTAGCACATTCATGCCTTGCACAAATGGTTCAAGAGACCAGGTATTAGTTTCTTTGCAGGTGCCTATTTCTTCACCCATAGCTTCTGTCCAGCCTTCATCCTGAAGAGCTTCTGTCACAGTTTTTGGTTCTGGATAAGACACCCTTTCAGTGAGCAGAATATACCTTCGATTTGGCTTGAAGATTCCATGTTGTGACCTTGTAACCATGGGATGTTGAGACTGCCTGTTGTTGACAGATGGAGATAGTAAAGATGATTGTCTTCCTGTTCTTGGACTAGAACTAGTGACTGACCTAGAAGGAGACTGAGGAATGCTGTTGCCTATAGTAACAGGATTTAAGCATGACGTACACCCAGTACATTCTCCTTCCCCTCTAGTAGTCACAGGCTCAGTGTCATTGCCCTGAGTGTTATCAGCAGGTAGAAGACTGACAATAGCTAAGGTTGAACCAACTTCTTCTTCAGTAGTGTCAATATTTGAGAAATCCAACACAGAATGAGGATCCTTTGTTCCCTCCATTTCTGTACCTTTATACCAAGCCTGCATTAATGGTGTTGTAGTTGCTTGGTCTTGAGACTGATAATGAGAAACAAATGGATAGGTTGACTCATCAAAGACAACATTTCTGCTAATATACACTCTCCCTGTGGGTGGATACAGGCATCTATATCCCTTATACTTCTCATTATATCCCAAAAACACATACTTCAGAGATTTTGGATCAAACTTGTTTGCTCCATAAGCTCTCAACATTGGAAAACACGCACAACCAAAACATCTTAGTGCAGTATAATCTGGTTTCTGACCAAATAACTTCTGATATGGAGATTCATTTGTTTCCAAGGCTGCAGTTGGCACAATATTACTGATGAAATTAGCAGTAAAGAATGCTTCCACCCAATACTTTTGAGGAGTTTTGCTTTCAAAGAGCATAGACATTCCCAGTTCTGCTATGTGCCTGTGTTTTCTTTCTGCAAGCCCGTTTTGCTGAGGAGTGTGAGGGCAAGATATTAGCTGCTGAATTCCATTGGTTTGGAGATGATTCAGAAACAGATTGCTAGTGAACTCTCCTCCACCATCACACTGAAAACTCAAGATTTTCCTGCTAAATTGATTTTCCACCAGACTTTGAAATCTCAGAAAAATAGTGAAGAAATCAGACTTCGACTTCATTGGATAAAACCAACAATATCTTGAGTAGTTGTCAATGAAGATTACATAATACTTAAACCCTTGAACAGATATGACAAGTGAAGGTCCCCACAAATCACAATGTATTCTTTCAAGTGGTTTAGAAGCTAGAAAACTAGATTGCTGAAAATGTAATCTACTGCTTTTCCCAAGCTGACAGGCTTCACACACTGCTTTGCTGGTACTCTTGCTTATTGAAATGACTTTAGAAGCCGAAAGATGCTGGATAAGTTGATGATTGGCATGACCTAGTCTCCTGTGCCAAGTATCTGCACTTGCTGACTGTTGTCTTGAAGAGTAGAAAGCTTCCACAGGAGCACACTTTAATGAATATAGACCCTCAGCATTGTTTCTTCCCATGGTCAACAGGCTCTTTGTATTTTTGTCCTTAACCACAACATTATCACAATCAAATTCAAATTTGCAGGGATAGTCTCTAGTCATTTTTGAGACTGACAATAAAGACTTAGCAATATCCGGACAAACCAAAACATCTTTGAGAACCAAAGACGGATCTCCCCTACTGGACACTTCCCTTCATTCACGAGAGCTCCCCTATTTTGTGAGATGGAAATGCCGGGGACACTCCACCACAAAAATAAACATCTCACAGACCAGGAATTAGATTTTCTTGTTGCTATCTTGGGGTTATTAGTAAACTTGGTGGAGAAAGACGGAATAAACAGGTACAAAACTCTGCCTTTTTTGCTTTACATCTTTCCGTTGTGAACGTAGAGTGTGCACAGTCTGGATTAACGTCAAACCCTTCGAAGGGGCAGACATAGTCATTACTTGTCTAAATTTTATGTGGTCTAGTTTCTACCATTCCAGTCATTCTTGATACAATTTTTAAATATTGGATCTTCTAGCAGTATTAAACTTGGGTGTCATGATTCTTCTTATGATTTGATCATAGCTAATCTCCACTTCTAATCAGTTACTACTTTGTTGTAGGTCACGGCTTGCAGCAGCTAGCGTTCCGATCACCAATCCAGAAGGGTTGCAAGAGAGCGAACAAGACATGATACCCATATTATGTTCAATCTTTCTAACTAATCAAGGATCCGAAGACCCCAAAGAAGAAACGAGTACTTTCACCTTGGTTAGTATTACTGTATACTTATTGATTTTGAAAGGCCTTGTGAGACAGCGTCTTAAACCTGCCCTTTCCTCATATATCAGGATGATGAAGAAGCTGTGTTAGAAAGCGAAAAGGAAGCGGAAAAGATGATCGTAGAGGCATATTTCGCTCTTTTACTTGCATTTCTATCCACAGCAAGGTAATTTAATTATCATATGTCTTCATTTCTACGTCTTTAGTTATCTACTCTTCAAGAAGCTGAAACATAATCTGATTCCTAGCAGTAAAAGTATACGTAACGCCATTAGAGATTATCTCCCAAAACGCAACCTTGCAATTCTGGTACCAGTTTTGGATAGATTTGTGGTATTTGCCTCTAAACCCTTTCTATTTCAGTCTTAGAAATCAATGTGGTATGCAGACTGAAACCTTTTGATGTGACCATGTTTTTGTTCGTTCTTTGTTGTATGGTTCAGGATTTTCATACAACTCTGGACATGATTTCTCCCGAGACTCATAAGGCGCTTATGGAAGTTATTGAGTTGTGCAAATTGCCGTAGGAAGAAAAAGAAGGCAAAATCATCTTCCTTCTCCTTTCAGTGTACAGACAGCTTTTGCAAAACTCTGGGTTTGCCTCACACTTATACTTAGTAGTGATCATGTCTTGTATAGACACTAGACATATAGAGTATCTTAATTTCGGCTTAGATTTGTAATTCAGACACCATTCTTTTGTTCTTTTGTCATATGAAAAGAAAGAACAAAGGGATATTCCGAAGTCGAATGCGTCATGCATCGTGAGAGTTTATCTCATCTCTTACCATTTTTATGAGTTTTCAGTACAGCACACATTTCCGCCAGAGCTTGAACAGCAGCTGCTAACGTTTGAACTTGCGTTTGCAGTTCCGCCAGAGCTTGCCGTGTCAATTCAGCCTCTGTGGGAGGAGTAACTTTCTTCGTACGCGGCATAGTTTTCGGAGCGTAGCGAAGCTCTGATACCAACCTGGCGCAGCGTAAGAAAAGGTTTGTAGCTCAATCAAGAGAGTTAGAGGAACTCCTTGAGACCTACTCGCTCGACTAAGAGATTGGACAACTCTTAGGACCGACTTCTTGAGTTGATGAAGTTAATCGAATCAAAGCAAGGAAGAAGACAAAAGTCTGTAGTTTATAAATATCAAAAGCTGCGTCTTACAAAGACCTAGCATCGCTTATATAAGCTTTAGAGTTCATAACTAAAAGGAAACAACACCCAAAAGGAAAGTAAATAAGCCGACATAGGCTAGGAACCATACATATATAAGTAAAGCTCAAATAAGGAAATCATGGCCTAAATATCAAGAGACGATGCTGCATCAGGTCCCTCCGGGTTTGAAAGATTCGACCTCGAATCGGGTAAAGGGTCAGGAGCTAGAAAACGGGACAGATATTTGACATTGAACACGTCCGAAGTGTTGATGCCTTGTGGAAGACGTAAACGATAAGCATTATCATTTATACGCTCAAGAACTTCCAGTGGACCCAACTTCTTGGCTTTAAGCTTGTTATACTCATGGGCAGGTATTCGGTCTTTAGTTAACACAGCCCACACAAGATCACCCACTTCAAACACAAGGCGACGACGACGAGCATCAACAGTAGCCTTATATTTGACGGACGACGCCTCCAAGTTGGTTCGAGCCAGATCGTGGATGTGTTGAATGGCTTCCACAAAGTCAGCAGCTGTACCATGGTGACGAGTTCGATCAGGGAGCGAAGACAGATCTACCGGAGCTCGAGGAGAAAAACCATAAATGATCATGAAAGGAGCAAAGCCGGAGCTGCGATTAACTGCATGGTTGTGCGCAAATTCAGCCTGAGGTAAATGTGAATCCCATGTCTTAATCTTCTCACCCACCAAACAACGTAACAGATTACCTAGAGAACGATTCACAACCTCCGTTTGACCATCCGACTGTGGATGATACGCGGAGCTCATATCAAGACTTGTATTCAACATCTTCCATAGAGAGCGCCAAAAATGACCTAAGAAACGTGAATCCCGATCTGAAACAATAGAAGCAGGAAGACCATGCAATCGATATATCTCACGAAAGAAGAGAGTAGCCACTTGAATAGCGTCTGTTGTCTTCTTGCACGGGATAAAATGGACCATTTTGGAGAAACGATCAACCACGACAAAGATAGAATCAAACCCTCTTTGAGTCCGCGGAAGACCCATCACGAAATCCATACTTATATCAGTCCAATGCTGTGTTGGAATGGGAAGAGGAAGATACAACCCAGCATTGGAAGCATGCCCTTTCGACTGTTGACAAATCACACAGCGCTCAACAAATCTGTCAACATCTCGGCACAAGGACGGCCAAAAGTAGGAAGAGGAAACCAGGTGGAGAGTGTGGTCCCGTCCCACATGACCCTCGTTATGAAGCTCAGAAATGAGGTGCAAACGCAAGCTGCCTTCCGGAACACACAAACGAGAATCACGAAACAAAAACCCATCATGAAGAGCATAAGAAGAATTTTGGCCAGCAAGAGTGTCTTCATAAATACGAGCAAAGAAAGGGTCAGTGGGGTATAAATCCATAAGCGTACTAAACCCTGGAACAGAAACACGTAACACAGCAAGGACAGAATGACGACGACTCAAAGCATCAGCTACTCGATTAGAGACACCCGAAGTGTGTTTAATCACAAAGGTAAACTGTTGCAAATATGAGACCCACGATGCATGGCGAGAAGAAAGCTTGTCTTGACTTGTTAAGTGTTTTAGAGCATCATGATCCGTATAGAGAACAAACTCTTTATGGAAAAGATAATGTCGCCAATGCTTAACAGCCTGAATGATTGCATAAAATTCGATATCATAGGTACTATAACGAAAGCGAGCACCAGCAAGCTTCTCACTAAAGAAGGCGACAGGGCGATTACGTTGGCTTAACACCGCACCAATGCCGGTCTTAGAGGCATCTGTGTGAAGTTCAAAGACCAATGAGAAATCGGGCAGAGCTAGAATCGGAGCCGACACAAGCTTCTCCTTGACGAGTTCAAACGCTGTAGTGGCTGCGGGAGTCCAAACAAAAGAGCTATTGCGCATACAATCTATTATAGGCGCCATGAGACTGCTAAATTGAGGAACAAAACGTCTATAAAAAGACGCCAAGCCATGAAAGCTGCGTGTTTCAGATAAGGTCGTGGGGACTGGCCAAGAACTGATGGCAGAGACTTTGCTTGGATCCACAGCAAGACCTTGGGCTGAAACAATATAACCCAGAAAATGGACCTTCTCGGACCCAAATTCACACTTCTTCATAGTGGCATAAAGCTTACTTTTCCTCAAAACTAGCAAGACTTCACGTAAATGTTGAACATGTGCATCCCACGATAAGCTGAATATGAGGATATCATCGAAATAAACAACGACAAATTTACCTATAAAAGGTCGAAGAGCTTGGTTCATCACACGCATAAACGTACTCGGAGCATTCGAGAGTCCAAAAGGCATGACGAGCCATTCAAACAACCCTTCTTGTGTCTTGAATGCTGTCTTACATTCATCTCCAGGTCTAATTCGAATTTGATGATAACCACTTTTTAAGTCGAGCTTCGAAAATACTGTGGCAGCACCAATCTGATCCAACAAATCGTCTAGGCGAGGGATAGGAAAACGATAGCGGACAGTAATCTTATTAATGGCACGACTATCCACACACATACGCCACGAACCATCTTTCTTAGGAATCAACAAAGCCGGGACAGCACATGGGCTTAAGCTTTCCCGCAAAAACCCTTTAGCAACCAAGTCTTCAACTTGTTTGCGTAATTCTTCATGTTCACTGGGACTCATGCGATAATGTGGACGATTGGGAAGAGATGCTTCTGGAACAAAGTCAATGCAATGTTGAATGTCACGTAAAGGAGGCAACCCGGATGGAAGATCAGTAGGAAAGACATCTGAAAATTCCTCTAGCAAAGGTGACAAACGCGGAGAAAGGTCGCCTGTGTGTGGTGGAGATGTGGCTGCGGTAAGAAGAAACACCACAAAACCTGCGTCACGCATTTCTGTCTCGAAAGGTTGACGCTGCAACAACATGAGTGGGTTTGACGGAGGAGCGGAGACTGTTGGAGGAGATGGCTTCAAAGTGAACATACGATTGTTGAAGCGAAAAGAATATGTGTTGAGATAGCCATCGTGAGTTACATGGCGATCAAACTCCCAAGGGCGGCCCAACAGCAAGTGACACGCATCCATAGGTACGATGTCACAATAAATCTCATCTTTATAAGCATCATTGATAGAAAACGAAACCAACGCACGTCTAGTAACAATGATGTCAAGATCATGTTGAATCCACAAAAGCTTATAAGGAAAGGGATGTGGTTCCATCTTTAAATTGAGTTTAGAGACTGTGTCTTCAGAAACGACATTCTCCGAACTTCCCGAGTCAATCATGAAAGTACAGACTTTCCCATTAATAGTGCAACGCGACGAAAAAATTTTGTGTCGTTGAGAAGAGTCATCTGGAGCTCGCGGTGTTAAACACACATGACGCATCATGAGTAATGGTCCTGTATCGGCGAAGAGCTCTTCGACGACGTCGTCAACACTCTCGGGTTCTTCATCATACACAACTTCCACATCTCTGCCGGATGTGTCCAAAAGCAATCCCCGTCGATTCCGAGAGGGACATGACGACATCCTATGGCCAGGTTCTCCACACGTAAAGCATTTCAATGAACTTGGGCGATTGGTTCGTGCGACATCAGCAAGGGAAGAAGGAGACTCCAGTTTGCTAGTACTAGCCTCGCTGGATTGCGACGAAGTTCCCGGTACCAAAGCAGAACGTGATGGTCGTATCGAGCTCCATGAAGAGTAGCTACCTTTGGCCTGCAATTCAATGGTAACAGCCTGTTGATGAGCTTCGGCGACTGTCATAGGGTTAAACAATGTCACCGTGTTTTGTATGTGAGGCTTCAAGCCACTAGTAAATCGTGCCACAAGCTGAGACTCCGAATCATTAATCTCTGCACGAGTTATGAGCTGAAAAAATTCGGTAGCGTAATCCTCAACTGATCGATTTCCTTGCTTAAGATTGTGAAGACGTTGAAACATGACTTGATCATAATTGTAAGGAAGAAAAGTTTTGCGCAAGTGAGATTTCAGTTTCTCCCATGAAACAATCTTTGATTTTCCCAACCGTGCTCGAGTGGCTTTTAGTTGAGTCCACCAAGCTGCTGCACGTCCTCTAAACCTCATAGAGATCACGGGGACACAAGACTCGAGTGGTGCTTGTTTAAATTCAAGTATCTCTTCCACAGCGGCAAGCCAATCTAACAACTCTTCGGAAGATTGATTTCCATAGAACTCTGGAATTTCGATTTTGAATCCTTGCTTCCACTTTGACAATTCATTATCTATACCACCACGACGATTATGGGTTATCATAGTGTTGTTGTTTTTATCTTCTGCAAAGGGGTTCTCCTCGTGTTCAGATTCTTCATCGTCGACACGCTCGTGTTCGTCAGCGGGATGCTCAACATGTTGGGGATTGAAAGGGGGTGGTGGAGCCAAAGCCATAGCTTGAACAGCAGCTGCTAACGTTTGAACTTGCGTTTGCAGTTCCGCCAGAGCTTGCCGTGTCAATTCAGCCTCTGTGGGAGGAGTAACTTTCTTCGTACGCGGCATAGTTTCCGGAGCGTAGCGAAGCTCTGATACCAACCTGGCGCAGCGTAAGAAAAGGTTTGTAGCTCAATCAAGAGAGTTAGAGGAACTCCTTGAGACCTACTCGCTCGACTAAGAGATTGGACAACTCTTAGGACCGACTTCTTGAGTTGATGAAGTTAATCGAATCAAAGCAAGGAAGAAGACAAAAGTCTGTAGTTTATAAATATCAAAAGCTGCGTCTTACAAAGACCTAGCATCGCTTATATAAGCTTTAGAGTTCATAACTAAAAGGAAACAACACCCAAAAGGAAAGTAAATAAGCCGACATAGGCTAGGAACCATACATATATAAGTAAAGCTCAAATAAGGAAATCATGGCCTAAATATCAAGAGACGATGCTGCATCACATAGTAGACTGAGGTTTGCCTGTAGCCTAATCATCCATTCACCGCTTTTCTTTTGCCTCTGAGGTACCTTATTGGAGTTGAGCCAAACTTGGAGCATAATTAAACAAAAATGGATAATGTGATTCGAGTTCGACTCCAAGATCCACTTGTCTGACTTGATTGTCCTCTCCAAAAATGTGAACCATGTTTCTACTCTCATCATCTGTATAGTATTTATCACAACACAAGAGGACTTTCAACTCCTCATCGACCAAGAAACTTACGCCATTCTTGATATCAAGTTCAGGCCATAAATCCACTACTAAGACCCTGAACCACGACACCACTTTGGTCTCATCAACCTTATTTGTCAACCATATATCTGTCCTTGATGTATTTTCGCCTTGTATTAACACCGAAAGTTTCTCTTCTCTAACAATCGATAGAGCCAGAGTCTGATAACTACCATTGATAGGACAGTGACACGGAAGACATAGACGTTCAAATCTCTCCGTCGTATAATCAAAACAAACTAAGAACACGCCAAGCTGCTCGTCTTTGTCATCTGAAGCAAACCAGTAAGTCTTTCCCTTCAAAGACTCCCCACGGTCGAGATATATTAAGTCACAGTTAGGAGTGACATCAAGAACCCTCCATGAATTAGAGCTCATGTCATAGATTTTGAATTCAGTATCAAAGCCATAAAACCAATAGTAGGACAAGATTTTGAAGCTAAGACTTCCCGATTTGCTGTCTTTGTAAGATCCAAGAGCATATTTGCTGTCTTTGTAAGATCCAAGAGCATACATGTCTCTTGGCTTGTGACGATCACCGGGTTGGATCCACTTGGATTGACCAGTACACGGATTCCAAACTACAATTCTAGATTCGCATTGGAAGGTGCATAGCAACAAGCCCTCACAGTGAAAAACTCGATCAATCTCGTATTGATCTGAGCTAGAAAGAGGGTCGATTAGGCTAAGCTCACCTGTGATCTCTACGGATGGGAGATCGATGCTCATCGAACAAACCTTAGAACCAGTCAACATGAGAACCAGAGATTGTTTTGGGGCTTTGACCTAGTGCTTTCCTGCGAATCTGATATCGTTGAATAAATGGTCAAATCGTTTGCAAGTAGAACGCAATCGCTTCAGAGATGTGGCTGGAACGCGACAGAGTATCTCATCTATCAAATCTTCGGTAAGGTTCGACATCATAGTCACTCACTCGGACCGATCTCAAGATTGTTTGTTTAGCAATTTCAATCTGGCACCTCCAACCCCACAGGAGCCATAAACTTTATTTAGTTTGGGGCTTTGGGCGAACCTGAGGCAAATGCCTCTTTCTTAACATCGTAAAAAACTTTAGAAATTGGGCCCTTGACAAAACTTTAGAAATTGGGCCCTTGACAAAACTTTAGAAATTGGGCCCTTGACAAAACTTTAGACCATCTACCCCGATGATCTCTTTTGATTTTTGATTAAATTAATATTAATTATAATAATTAATTAATTCAAAGATCCCAATAACTCATGATCCCTTCTTTATATTTTTAGATATTATTTATTATTTTCATAATCAATTATTTATTGTTTACCTTAAACAATTAAATTATTAATTAAACTAAAATTACAAAACAGTAAATAAATTATTGAAATTAAAGTTTAAAAACAAAAATATTTTATATTATTCTGAATATTAAAGATATTTCACAAAATTAAAAAAAACATATAAACATATATTATAATAGAGTTAATGGGATACGAGAAAATAAACGAATTTTGTTTTTTGTCTAATTTTTCTGTAAATTAGAAATTCCATTAGAAGATCGTAAATCAAATCGAGATTACAAATTTTAGTTTTTTTGTTGAGTTTAAAAAGGATATATAACAAATGTTGTTTAATATTTTTTTTCTAATATTATTTTTGTTTTCTGTAATTTTTTTTGCAAATTTTTTTGCAAATTTTTTTGTATTTTTTGTATTTTCTTAGCTTTTCTGTTTTATTTCTGGAAAAAAAAAAAGAGAGAAAGAGAAAGTTGCCGCCAATGACACATCGCCACGTGTCATACCTGGCAAAGTGCTTAGGCCATCCCCAACGATAAGCGCTTCCTCAATGTATCCTAAAGATATTTTATTAATACTTTTTAAAAATAATTTAAAGATAAAAATATTTTAAAAGGCTGAACCAATACTTACCTAACACATGTCTTTTTTCTCATAAGGAACGGGTTTTTAAGTTTCTTAAATAAGAAACGGTTCTTTAAATTGGTGGTTCTCTCTCTAACTTTTTGGAATATTTTATTATTATTTTTATTTAAGAAACGATGAGAGATGCTCCATTGGAGCCGGTCTTTAAGTTCCTTATTTAGGCAACGGTCCTTACCAATTTTAATTTTTCTTTTGTTTTTCTCTTCATTTTTTGTGTTGAAATTATTTAAGGACTCCTTTATAGATACTCTGACTGGAGGTGGTCTTAGACCATCTGACTGTAGTGAGTGATGGACCTTAATTGGATCTTTTGGGTTTTTTGGATTTAAAATTAAATCAGAACAAAAAGAAAATGGGTTACAGTAAATGAAACGATGCATATATTGGATGCTGAAGAAGCCCAAAAGATTCGAGACGTGGTCGATTCTTATTGGCCAATGGAATAAATATAAAATACAAAANTTTTTTTTGGCCAAAGGAAAAAAAAAAAAAAAAAAAAAAAAAAAAAAATCTCATCATTTTTTTTTTTTTTTTTCTTTTTCTCCATGTCTCTCTCGACGAAAACTTGTTGAATCCCTTTTTTGCTTCGAATTTGACGAAAAGTCTTGATTTCGTTCTTCTTTCGTTGAATCCCTTCATGTTTGAGCTTCAAAATCCAAAGATTATGTTCTCTGATCCTAAAATTTCTCTCAATCGACTGTTTTTGGAGCTGAATCGAGAGTGGTCAAAATTAGGGATTGCTTGAGATCGGCTCCCAACTTCGATCTCGATGTCTGACGGTTTGTGAGGCTGGTGTCAGGCAACGACGTGTTCTTTCGGTGGGTCAATCAGTTCAACAAGGTTCGTCTCCATCTCAAATCTTATGCATGTCGGTGTAAAACATTTCTAGGTGTTCTTAAAGTTTAGGGTTTCTCATCAGAGTATCTAATCGTGTGTAGGGTTTAGAGTTCACTGTCGTTTTGTGAATGTATTGGGAGTTTGGGTTTCTGATTACCCCCTATCCGGTTTTTCCTGGAGGAGCAATATTTGGATGTTCAGCTGGTTTTCTCAATGTGCCCAAGATTAAGGGAACACATACCGCAATGAAATCAGGTTACTATATATCTTTGATAAAATATTGTCTTTCATTATCCCATCCATACAAACTCATATCCTATTTTCATCAATATCTTACATGTTAGCAGCAGAGGCTGCCTTTGGTGCACTTCATGAAGGTTTAAATATTAACACATACTGGGACAACCTGAGAGATTCATGGGTGTGGAAGGAGCTTTATGCAGCTCGAAACTACCAACCTGTTAATAATATTATTAGCATATTTTCAGAGCCTGTAGTTTTCTATCTGATTGATATTCAAGATCTTGATCTCATATCATTGCATGCATTTAAGTATGGGCTTATCCCTGGCTTGGCCGTAAGTGCTATGGAGCAGTAAGACACATCATTACTTCTCTTCTTTTTGGCGGTACAATTTCTTTCGTTATTAGTGACAGTTTATGTTTGATATATGATGCAGCTATGTACAAAAAGGAAAGGTCCCTTTCACGCTCAAGCACGGGAAAGCAGACCACGAAGCAACAAATGTAAGTACAAAAGTCAGAAGCACTTAGATAATCCTTATTTTCAACCATAACAAGATCCATCACAGAGCACATTTACATTGTTATAAACACAACTAAAGACGAACATGTGACATTAAAGATCCAAAACAGAACATAAAATGGACAGTGTCTGAAGGTGGTGGAGGCCCTGCTTATTCTCTCATGTAGTCCCCAAAGCTGATGAATAAATGTCTGCCTTGAGTTTTTGTGATAGAAAATGTTTGCAAGGCATTTAGTGTTTCTTTTGTTGTAAACTTTTATTTGACATTAATGGATTCAATAGTCTTACAAAACCAATGATTTTTTTTTGGGTATTTCAATTGAAATTTCATCAACCATATTGAATCATACAGAGTATTAGTTTTATAAAACTAAAGAGAACTATTTCGAAATACGGAGAAGAAAAATCCAAAATCACATTCATTTTGTACAACCTTTTTTTTTATCTAAATGCTACAAAGAAAGAACATAAAACGAAAGATAAAGGGAAAGACAAAGATGAGCTAAGAGCGTTTGCTTGGTCTGGCTCCAACACTGGAATCATCTTTACTATAACACAAAGCCTCTCTCTCGAACGAACAAGACATGCAAGGTTAAGCTTACCGAACGGGTTTTTGGCTTAAATCACAACGTACACAGTTTTGACAATAAGCATGAGTTTCATTTTAATAAAATATTTGTGTTTTTTGAAGTTTCATTTTAGTAATTTCAAGAATGTTTTGTTATTTTAGTTTAATTAATAGTTTAATTGTCTAAGGTAAAAAATAATTAATTGATTAAAAAAATATTAAATTATGTCTAAAGATACCAAGGAAGGGAACATGAGTGCAAGGGGGTTTAAAAAAAAAAGGTTAGGTGTATTATTAGATTATTTTATTATTATAATTAGTATTAATTTAATCAAAAGATCTCCTAATGGAATCCATGACTATGGATGGTCTTATAAATGGTTTACATGAGCCAGATGTCATAATTTTTTTCACTAGTCAATTGACCCTATTCCAGACACTCTATCGGATACAGTAAGTGATCGAACATTCCTTATAAGCTTTGCTATTGCATTGGCGCGGAGCCATTTGGTTCGTGACCCAGTAGGCTTTTTTCATGAAAGTTGGGAATTGTTCTTGATTGTTTCTCTCGCGGAACATGACCCACATGTCATATATTGCAACAACTGGGAGAACATAATTTGTGCTCTTGACAAAAGCTTTTCAACTTCTATTTATGTAGATAATTCTTTTTCAGGAAATACAACTCGCACACTAGCTTTATGAAATTCTCCTGAGGATGATATTTTCCCAGACATTGAAATATGATTGTGAAGATGTTGACTAAGAAGCCACAAGTTGTTCAAGTTTATAAACCATCACTTTGCTTATAATCTTCATTGTCACCCTCCTTCAGTATATTTGGTTAGTAAAGTTTCATTCACTTTATCTTTACGATAATCAACTTGCTACATTTAACAACAATGGTTTTATTCACAAAGGTAGAATTTATCCTTAAGACTGTGATTATCAAGATAAATCTAGCTTTATCAAATTCTATAGGACCAAACCCAGAGGTGGAGATATAGCCGGAGACAGTGGCGCACACCATCAGACTCTACATATATTGATTAAATGTTAAGGAAGCATGCAAAACTTGAGCAACGCTGAACTCTATATTGGTAACAATTGTTGTGGCCGTTTAACAAACTACAGTTAAATGGATCATCTTCGCCTTATATAATTTTAATTTTATGTTTGTTACCTTTAAGAATCAGATCAATAAAGTTCCAACTGAGAAGCTATTACTAAAATTAACAACCATGTATTCCATGGAGTGGTTACGTGTTAATTTTTGTTATGATGTACTGGTATGCTTTTGTTCTCCTAAATGATCCAGTATTGTGTATATTAGCTATTTCCCTGTGCTTTTTGTTTCCTGTGTTTTTTGTTTCTTGAGAAGCCTAAATGTTAAAATATTGAACATTGGCCTTGTCTCAGTTATGTTCTCATAGTTTTGATAATCTAATTTAGTATTGTGGATTTGTTTGATGTTGGGTTAAATTATACATGCAAAACATATGAATCCAAACAATTTAAAACTAAATCCCATATAACATTTGAAACAAAACACCCGCGCCAATTTAAAACTAAATCCCATATAACATTTGAAACAAAACACCCGTGCCCAGCGCGGGTATTCACCTAGTCTATAATACTAGGTGAATATTGTTGTATTTGTACTCACAGTTGCATCACCTAAAGACATATATTCCAAACTATTGGTCAAGAGCCACACTAGTGCACCTAGTGTCGGCCCATCAGTTTATTACGAATGGTGGGATACTTGAACTCATGAAGTGGAAGAAGATTAACACTTGTTTAACCATTGCACCAAAGGAACTTTTTGGATTTTGATGCCTTAAATTTTATATTTATGTTGATCCCTAAAGCAACTAGCTATTTCATGGGCTTTATTCCGGGACCGGCTTTGAGCCACCCCTCCAATTCATGTTAAATGATCAATTTCATTGAAATATGTGTCATCCCGCACTTTATATATTCACGTTTTTTTGAGTCTTTTCGGTGTTTTTTGAGTCTTTTAAAGTTGAGACATCTTTGATTGTAGTCTAAGGCCTAAGGAACAAGGAATGGAAGCACACGAGCAGGAAATAAAAGTGAAAGAGCGAAAACAAGGCATATCGATTGATCCAACATCTACAGAAGGCCACCACCATCTCATCTCAACACTAACTTGCAAACGATTTTTATTGCTATGCTCACAGAGGAAGTTTCAACGTCTTTCCATGACGATTCTGAAGAACGAGGGTGTAAGGAGTCTTTTGACTCAAATATTTAAGTTCCATAGGATTGACCTTACCAAGACAAAGTTTGTTAGACAAAGTGTGTTGACACATTAGATTTTTTTGATGATCGGTACTTCATGAACATCTCTATCCTCAAGAAGGATCGCAAGTATCAGTTCTTCGATCGCGAGACCAACTGTCACTTCAAGATCTTATAGCTTTCACATCCCCGAAGTTCCAAAAATTAAAGTACCTAATTTCTTCTACCAGGCCAAATTAACATCTATTCTATTTAGGCGCAGATGTGGATCTTCGAGAGCTAGTGCTTCACAGCCTCACCCAAAGGACATCTTGTGCCAGAGCAGCCATTCCAAACACATGATACAATGCAACCACTCCTTCTTGAGTACACATTTGAGTATGATCATTTTGAGCTTGTTAAGAGCGCTTGGATTATTTGATCGATACCCAAAGGACCAATGACTCGTTGATAAAAATGGTTTGGAAGCGCTTGAAAGGTTTACATCCCCGCGACCACCTTCTTGTTTCATAGCACCGAAGTCTTGTGGCATAGGCGCCTTTACATAGATGTCACATTTTGTAGCCAAACAATTAAGGTGTACCATTTCGAGCCTCAACTCCTCAAAAGAGTCCGTTCCACATCCAAACTCTTCGTGACTTGACCAAACCAAGCATTGACCGAGACTCCGTTAGTCAACTTAAACGGAGGTGAGCCAGCAACCACATCATCATGCTCTGTCAGAAGGAAAACGACTATTTAGTTCCTCAACTATTGCCAGATGTGTCATTTGGTACACATAATAAATTAAACTATCATTTCTATAAAAATTAAATACAAAAACTGTAATATACATAAACTATTATTTAAATAAA
>OVAF01001304.1:0-23654 GCA_900406245.1 Odontarrhena argentea | reverse complement strand
GTCTGGGGCATAACAGCTTTAGTGGCTATAGTAGGGGGCAATATAGATAGTCAACCCAAATAACTATGGTTTTTCTTTTAGTACGTATAATAAAAAAATGTTCATATATGGCTTTACTGATATTTAGAGTTAGACCATGAATGGATTATGAGTATAATTTGATTTGATGTATACCTCGAAGACTAGGTCGCGGAGAGATTTTGATAGCAATGTCCAAAAGTGACAAGAATCTCTATACAATGGGTCATCAAGAGTTTTTCTACCGATGAAGGTGAGAACCATACGTCCATTAGAGACAATTTCTTGAGAACGTAACTTTAAAAACATCGTGAGATCTCTTTGGAATTGATTTAAGTAAGCCTTGTATACACTTTGAGGACTTGAACTTGTTATGTACACACTCCCCTTATTCTCAAGCTTTTCAGGAACCTTTTGATCATAAACACACATTTCCATATATAGTTTTAGTATATGTCAAATAACTCAATTTAATATTTAAAAAATGTTACAACAGAATCTGAAAATTTGTAAGCTTAAGTACCTTAGAGAGAAAATGGAGAGCGTAAGAGGAATGTATGAAATGGAGACTATTGCGAGAGAAGAGCCTAGAATAAAAAGAGCCAGGAGCTCCATACACGAAACAAGAGGATGTATTTGTGATCAGGGGCGGATCCATGTAGCTTGGAGGGGGTGCAACTGCACCGGTTAGAATTTAAATAAATACTTGTTCTCTATTGAACATTACTTGATAAAGTGGCAAACTGGTAAGGGTTGCACCCCCTAAATTTAGACTTCATGGGTTCGAATCCCCAATGTTACATTTTTTGCACCTATTGAATTTTCATCCTAGATCCGCCACTGTTTGTGATCATGAGCTCCTTGTTGAAGTAAGGTACGAACTTGAATGTTGTGTTGAAATCATTTTCGGGAAGATCATTCAGACAACAATCTATCTCTGGTGGGGTTTGGCCAGATTGTTGGCATAACACATTGATGGTGTTGATGATCTCAGATATTGCCAAAAATGAGTTTTGTCCCGAAGAACAACCCAATTCAGCAATTTTGATGTATTCGGGAAAGTCCAAGTTTATCAATATTTCTTCTGTGTTTTTAACCAAGACTGGTTTGGCCATGGACATAACTTTTCTCTTAAGAACAAAAAAAGAGATACTAGTTAAAATATATTTTGAGACTATTTTTTTTTTTTTAAAGTAAATAATAAATGAAATTCAATTAATCGTCCACTGTATGTAAATTTAATTTTGAATAAAATAGAGGGGTTNGGGGTTTGGAAAAAAAAAAAAAAAAAAAAAAAAGGAAGAAAAAAGAATCTTTAAAGTGTCAACTCTATATATAATTTTATAATATATATACAGATTGCATATAAACTAGTCATAATATATATCACATATATTATTATTGGTTAAGTTATTTTTAATGTAGTTTTGTCCAAATAAGCGATCATTTGATTTTATTTTATTTTTTTACCTACAGTTAGATAATAATTTACTACTTTTAAAAAATTACATATCACAGACAAATTAATTTTTATTCTATTATATTTTCATAGAGTAGATTTATTTTACTTATAATTCAATGCTTATAAAAAATTAACATCTAAAAAGTTCATAATGTTTATTACAAAAAATTACCGTATATTTATTTTTTAACGCGTATTTTTAAAATAGTTTATTTCAAAATAATTAAGAGATATGCACTCTACATTTATACCAAAAATTCTGAGTTGAAAATCCATGAAATTATCTCTAAATTAGTTTTTTGGAGTCAGGAAATAAGCTGATTCGTTTTCTAGGACAAAACCATATGTTGTAGACATTAAACGACCAAATAAAAATAGAAAGAAACCATATGTAACGTTATTAAAAAATCCATTTCGGATGCAATAATAGACTGTATAAACCACTCATTAGTTGTCAAAAAAAAAAAAAACCACTCATTAAACTGGACCAGCTTCAAAGGATAACGACAACGATATATATATATATATATGATATATATAGAGTGTTTACGCATATTCGAGTTTAAGATTTTATTAAGTAGATGGATTCTTTAATAAGTAACCTCGTTTTAGTCTTGGGAATCTTACTTATTTTATTTTTGTTATTTGATCACTGCCACTAACCCTAACATGACGTATATTCCCGCAATACTGAATTGGATTGAATATAATTACCTAAATTATTTGGCTTTTAGCGATACCATATGGTCATCAACCCAAATCACCCTAATAATTATAAATTTTTCTTTCATAACTTTTTCTAGTATGGAAGAGTTGCATCCAACATATAGATTTTTTTTTTTCATTTTTTTTTTCTCATTTTAAACACACAAAAATAAAACTATTTGTTTATTGAATAGTATACGTACAGAGTTTTTTTTTCTTTCATTTTAAACACACACAAAAAAGGAACTATTTGTATATTGCATAGTACCTATTTTACTAGTTTTTATATCTCATGCATACTTGTAATTATATATATATATATATATCAAATAAAAGACACTGTTAATATTAATGAAAATAATACAAATTCAATTTCATTTGTTATTATTACGAATATGAAACTCAGCTAGGTAATGTTTTTTTAATTTACAAGTTTGTATTAATTAATGAAATGATTGGAAAATATATAAGCATCATCAAATAATATTGATAAATATTTTCCAAAACTAAAAGAAACAAACAAAAAAACTTTACCTGAAGAAGGGAATTGGCAGAGTAACTATTAGCTCCATCTCCACCACTCATAGATAAAGCACTCACAAACGCATATTCATCACCACTCTTATCATCATTATAGCTGCATCGCGATATACATAATATTAGTACTTCTACATATATAAATTAAGCATTTTTTTTAGCAGAAACATTGAGCTTTAGTGAAATACTTGAATCAAATAAAAATGAAGTGTGTGTATATTATGTAGGATTAATTAAAGACAAGAACCTCAAGGAAGGAATGGTGTCCACAATGATTTCTGAAACCATTTTTCTGATATCGTACTTAATTGTTAATGATATATATATAATTAAAGGAGGGCTTTTCTTGATAAGGTGATTAAAGGAGAATTATAAGAATTAGTTGTGCATTGAAGATGCAACTCACACACTCCAATATATAGATGGAGATTAATCAATGGCACATTAAAAAAATCTTGAAACACGCATGTGTTCTAGTTGGAAAGTCGTATACGACTTAACATTGAACCTAAAACAAGAAAGCCTATATATAGAATATTGATTGGTCCCGAAATGATTCTCAATTAGTTTATATACATATATATATATATATATATATTTGTTATTTCACTTCTATTCTAAGAAAGTTGGCGTTTGACCCCTTATCTCTCGATCTAGATCCAAGATCAGCATGTAAAATTTATGTATATGCGAAGAAATAAATAATTTCACGTACATACATGTGTAGATATGATTATGTATAATATGTTTGTAAACATTAATTTTATCTTGTATTTTTTGGGATATGTTATTTTATCAACTGAAACTGATAGTACGAATATCTTGACCAGTACTAGTAAAATCTAAAGGAAAAGAAACTTAAAACTTCAGAGAAAAACAAAATGAACAATAAAATTAGTTTTAATTCACTTTTTACATATGTGATCCCCCAAAAAATTAAAACACCAAAACATGCTGTATTAGAAAAGACAAAAGGTGACAAAGAAAGAAAAGGACCCGTAATATTTTAATATTCCAAAAATTAAAAACATGTCTAAATCATTTCTTAAGAAATTGAACATTAATTAAAGATCGACCTTTCAAATTTAGAATAAACGAGAAAATGCCAACTGAGATAACCTTTTTTAATTAATTTTCCTTTGAATTAAAAATGATTACATGAATTAGTAAACATACATCACCAATTGAGATAACCATTGCCAGATAATCTTTCAGTAATCAATAAAGTGATCGATGGTTGGTGCAAGAATTTGGAACATGTTGTAATTAACTCTTTTATTTTTCTTTACAACTTTATGCATCTTCTTCTTTGTTCCTCCCACTATAAGGACAACTTTTGAAAATACAATCAGATGAATAATCTTAATTAAGGTTATTAAGGAAACAGATATAGAAAATACAAGGCTTTTTGAACTCATGTGAAGCAATTATGATATGAGGTTTTTTTAGTAAAAATGCAGAAAGGAGTTATGGGTGTGGTAGAATTTGAACCATATGTAGATGAATAATCCGACTTCAGTCATATATAACATGGTCTAACTCCGCAATTTAGTACAAAAGTGAAAATTAATAAAACACGATTTGGGACGAGTTGAGAATTCGATGAATTAAACTTTCTTGTCAAAATTTAAAATTAGTTTTCTTCTTTCTAAATTTCTTAAAATTAATTTGTTTTAATCAACTCTAAATTTCCAAATTTTTTACCAACCGGAATCATGTGTATGGTTAACAAAATATATAATAATAATAATAATAATAATAATATTGTGAATCCCGTTTAATCGAAAATAAGTGTGAACGTATGGTTTGCTGACGAAGATTCGTTTAATCGAACTGTTTGAGATTATTTAACTGTATTATAGTCTTTGTTTATATAAAACTGAAAAAGAATTTTTGAGGTATAATGCATGCATGTATCATGTATGGTAAAATATCATGTGGAACACGAAAAGTTCCATTTAAAATATCATCTTCTAACTAATTTAAGGTACGCCACGTTTTTTTGGTTGAATAGGATATTGACAAAGCATGATCTGTTAACACGTTTAACATTCCTCGTACAAAAAACAAAATGATTAGTATGATTGATTGATTGGTCGTTTTTCTTAAAACTAGATCTGAGATCAACTTGAGAGTATCATCGGACGGCCGGTAGGTTATTTCCAACCTTTCAAACTTTGTTCGAAAATAGTTTTATTTTTTATTTTTTATTAAATAACTTATAAGTTATAACTAAGAAAATGGCAAACTATATAGTAAAAAAAACATAATATGCATTTAGCATTTGGTTTCGGTTCCCATATCCCCTCCCATTGAGATTGATCTTAATTATAATTATAATTTGCTTAAAATAATACTACAGCTTTATATTATGTCATTTCAAGTTTTTGTACATAATTCAATAAATCATATATTTTTAACAAAAGAATTATAATTATTTGTTATCTGTTTAAAAACAAAAATAATTAATAACTAATAATCTGCATAATTTAATTGGTAAATGAAAACATCAAATAAAATGAATTTTCTTGTTGTTTCCTAATAATCTTTTTGACGAACGGAACTAACTGACCTAGGCACGCTGACCTACTACTTTCCACTTTCATTCGGTTTGGTGATGACCAAACCCGTTCGGTTTAACAAATGGGATTCGATTAGTTTCGGTCAGATTCGGTTCTGATATATTCCGCATCTTACCTCCGTGACTCCGTCACCGTCGTTCGCCGGAGTATCACCATCGCCTTCTCTCTCCCGTCGATTTGGGGTACTTAATCTTAACTATTGATCTCAATTTCAATTGATTACTTGCTAGATCGATTCTGTGTTTGATATTTTTGATGATGTCTATTTTCCTAACATTTAGATTCTCCTTACACTTTGTTTGGGATTCCTGTAGAAGAAGGCTTTGGTGCTGATGAGAAACAGTGTCATGTCGCAAATGCATCGAAACTTGTCTTTTGAATTGCCTTCATTGGTTCCTCTGAAACTTCCTTCTCGGATGTAAGTAGCTTGTAAATGTTCTTATGAACTTGTACAATGATCCAAATTGGCTTATAGGATTTGGCTTTATAGTGTTGAAGATTATTGTCATTTACAATTGTCAGTTTATATATAATCTACATTATGTTTTGATGATATATACATTGACTGGGATATACCTTTCATGTAGGGAGACACACCTATGGTATATATTACCAGATGAAGTGAAAAGTGCGTCCCTTCTAAAACAGTATTCTCAGCTTTTGTCACCAAGTGAGAAAGATAAAGTTCTGCGGATGCGAGGTGATGAGCTTAAGAAGAGTGCTTTGCTTGCCCGTACCTTGGTTCGGACTACCATTGCGAGATGTATGTTCATTCTCTTTTACTTTTGATATAATTTCGATCACTAGCCGTTGAAAAGAATGCTTGGAGGACATATCTCCCCAAGATTTACTCAGTCATACTGCAGTACCTGAACTTACAAGCGTATTGGTTTTACCATGTGGTGATTAGGTAGAACTTTTCTAAGAGGGAGACTAGATGCTAACGAGTTTGACGGATGCTAATTGTTATTGTTCTTTTACTAGATCAGACAAACAATGCAGTCGATCCTCGGTCATTGATGTTCAAGAAGAATATGTATGGCAAACCTGAGGTGAGATAGTTATCTGGGAAGTAGACTAGAGTGATAGTCTGAGCTTAGTCGAAAATCTCATTTGTTGTTTAAGTTCCTCTCAGGTAGATTGGCAGAATTATGAGAACGGTAATAATCCACCGTTGCAATTCAACATCTCCCACACAAATTCGTTAATTGCTTGTGGGGTGACAGTACATGTACCAGTAAGTCTTCTATTCAGGCTGATACATACAGTTTTTTCCACAATTAGCAGTGTCTATGGTTTCTTGTTTTAAATTTTGAACAGTTGCAATTTACTATGACTGTAGGTTGGTATCGATGTTGAACACAAGAAACGGGAGATAAAACATGATGTTTTAGCCTTTGCAGAAAGATTTTACACTGCTGAGGAAGTGAACTTTTTGTCAGCTATATCAGACCCCGAAGATCAGCGAAAGGAATTCATTAAGTTATGGACTCTTAAGGTAGTTTATACAAACTACAGATACACTTACAGCCTGAAAATTGTTACTTCTCAAGTTATAAACTGTTATGATGATTCTATAATCCAGGAGGCATATGTGAAAGCACTAGGAAAAGGCTTCTCTGCTGTACCTTTTAACACCTTCACAATCCAGTCTAAGGCTGGAACAAAAGGACGCAACAATCTTTGCGAGGTTTGTTTTCGACTGAAATCCCACTCTTGAATCAAATAATTTGTTTATCAACCGCAATTCATTGTTGCATTGTACTGTAATTTGTTTATCAACCGCAATTCATTGTTGCATTGTACTGTTCCTGAAGATTCTTGATCGTTTTCTGCAGGCATCTGAAGTGAAAGTGAATTCACTTGAAGAGACGAAGAAAAGCAGCAGAGAATGGAAGTTTGCTCTTTTGGAGTTGGCTGATTCTCATTATGCTGCAATCTGTGTTGAAGAGGATCAAGCTAGTGGAGGTGCGTTTTCCGTTGACATAGCTCTTGACACTGAAAAAAATCATTTATATACTGGTTTCTTCACCACAAATTTTTCCATCTTGCAGGAACTCCTATGAGGGTGATTGTTCGGAAAACCATCCCGTTCGTAGAAGATGAACTTATAACTGAATCCAAACTTCTGTAGGTAGTGTAGTCTTCAACATTGAAATTTCTGTATCTCATTTTGTTTTGGTTACATCCCTCTGTAGTACATTCTGCGTAAGCGGAAAATCAAATAGTATCATCTGACCATCATGTCTGCGAGATCTTGGAAAATCACCAGTAATCCTTGCACGAGCAGTATCCATCTTTGAAATAGTGGAACCGAGATGCATCTCTTATAACAAACCTGCGGTCTACAATCTTGCTAACCATCTTGATGAACTCATGACAATCTTCACAAGCCCTCAGGTTCTTTATCACAAGAATCTCTGTGCCTGGACTAGAGTTGAGAATCCCAAATGCTACTGCTAACCTCTCGCTATGCTCACGTCCACTGCTCAAAACCGCTTCGACTCTATCACAGTTCGTGTTTCCCGCAATCTCCATTATAGAAGTCTCTAACTGATCTAGCATTCTATAGACTTCCTCTGTTTGCTCATGGCTTCTATCACCAGCCAAAAATAGGTGAACTCTTCCATTGTGTTCCACATAGCTATACCCTGGCTCTTTCCTGAATCCTCTCTCTCTCATCATTACCCGTATTCTCCAGAATCCTTCTTGATTGTTCGAGTCTGTATATATATTAGACATCAGTACATAGTAGCCAATGTTCTTTGGTTCAAACTCAATCACCTTTGCAAAAGCTAACTCTGCCATATCCACATCCTTGTAAATTTTACAGGCACCCAATAGAGCACCCCAAACAGCACCCTCGGGTTGGACAGGCATTGAATGTATAAACTTCAAAGCTTCATCTAATCGACCTGCTCTTCCCAGTAGATCAACTACGCAAGAGTAGTGTTCCGGACCAGGCTCCACGTTATATTCTTTCTTCATTGCACCAAATAAGTCTAAACCTTTATCCGTTAGCCCTGAATGGCTGCATGCAGTTAAAACCATCACAAAGACTGTTCCATCGGGTCTTATGCCGCTTTTTATCATATCATCGAAAAGCTTGAGTCCAGTCTCCGCCATTCCATGGACCCCATAGCAACCTATCATGGCAGTCCAAGACACTATGCTTTTTACACGTATCATGTCAAAAACAGCACGTGCCTTTTTCAAGTTACCGCATCTGGCATACATATTGATTAGCGCGTTGTTCACAAACACATTCGATACATAACCATTGGCTTCTACTAGCTTCTCTACTTCCTGACCAATCTTCTGAGCTCCAAGATGAGCACAAGACGACAAAACACTAACCAATGTGAAAGGATCAGGACTAACACCAGATGATTTCATATTCTCATAAAGTTCCAAAACATCGTTAGCTAGCCCGTTTTGCGCATATCCAGAAATCAGAGCATTCCAAGTAATCAAGCCCTTCACAGGCATTTCATCAAACAATCTCCTACCCAATTCTACCAATCCGCACTTCATGTACATCGTAATGAAACTATTCGCAACGGCTATCTCCGAGTCTATTCCTCCTCTCACACATTGACCGTGAAGAGACATCCCAAACCAAAGGTAATCAGTAACCGAGCAAACCGGAACAAGCCCAAGCATGGTAACCGAATCAACCGATACACCCATTTCCTTCATTCTACGAAACATGACCACAGCATCATACACCTTAGCATTCGCTGTATACCCAGAGATCAAAGCATTGTAGCAAACACCAAGCTGACTCGACTGAGGATTTTCATCGAACACCTTACGTGCATCCTCTACCAAACCGCATTTACAGTACACCGAGATCAGAGAAGTCAACACAAACGGCTCAGCTTCACAACCTCCTCTAATCACATGGCAATGTAGCTGTTGACCGGAAACAGGAAGCGAGAGAGCTGCACATGACTTGAGAGGGAAAGGATAAGAAAACGCGTCGGGTGAAGAACCTGACCGGAGCATCGTCCGGTAAAGAGAGATCGATTCAGCGAACAAAGACTTATAAGCGAGCTCTCTCAAACGTACGTTCCACGGCGTCGAAGTTGCCGCAGCCACGGCGGAGTTCCGTACAATAGCGACGGTCATTAGTTCACCGCCGATTACGGTTATTTGGTTAAACGTTTACTTCTATTCTATATGGAAATAAGGCCTAATTATATGGGCCTGGCCCAATTTTATGTGACGGTAAATTGGGAGAATAGAGATATACGTGGAACCAAACGGGGTTATAGTCTGATAGACCATTTCTTCTCTCTCAAATAACTTTCTCACCATCTGCAAATCGTTGCCGCCGCTATTTCCTCGTGAACCTGATTCAAGAACAGATTCAACTTCTGCTTCTTCATTTCTCTCAACCGCCGTAGGTTGGAGGAAGCTCGAGCGGCAAGGAAATCGCCGGAGCAACTTCCGACTGACGGATCGGAGTGACTGCGTGCTTCGTTTCTGGTAAGTTAAAGTGGATTTAACAGTGTTCTTATTCGAGTGAAGGTTGCTTGATGTTTATGAGGGTTACTAGATAGATTTGTGCAGTTTCTTAGGGTTAGATAGATCGTCTTTGTGGTTCTGTATGAGTTGTGGAAATTGAAGTGATAAGTCGAAAATCTTATGGATTGAAATCAAACTCACGATCTTAATAATCAGTAACAGTCTCTTTTTCCTTGAGTTCAGAACAATTTGTAAAGCTTGTTTGATTGCTTTTATGGGTAGATCTATACTTAATATCATTTGCTCGTATGGCTTTGTTCTCGCTATGAAGTTATTTCTTATTTGTTGTTAGGTTTAACATATGTTGATGAATATTGATCTGGCTTCGTTTAAGTTGCTGACCCAATTTAACAATGTTTCTGTAATCTTTGTGACAGGAAACAGTGTGGATACTCACTTGGAGTAAGGTCATTTGCAGTTCCCTGTTCATTTTTCATCATGCCGAGCCATAGAAGTGACTCTGCCATGAAGCTAATTACATACTCTGAGGAGCTTGTGGATGGAAAGCCGTTCTATGCTTTTTCAAATTGTCTTCCTGTCAAGGCTTTAAACCGTGAACCTGCTGGTCATGCGTTCCATTCTGCTGCTCTTAAACTTCATGGTTGTGCAGAGGAATCCACAGACAATGAAGATGGTGATAAGAAAGGTGCGGATGATAAAGAGAAGGAATATGTTCCTTCATTCAACTCGTATTCCAACAAAGGCAAGAAGAAGTCTGGTACGCAGCAACAAGACCATTATGCGTTGTTGGGTTTGAGCAACTTAAGGTATCTTGCAACAGAAGATCAGATTAGGAAAAGCTACCGTGAAGCCGCGCTGAAGAATCATCCCGATAAACTCGCTACTCTCCTTCTGCAAGAGGAGACAGAAGAAGCCAAGGAGGCGAAAAAAGATGAGATAGAATCTCACTTCAAAGCAATTCAAGAAGCTTACGAGGTATTGATGGATCCAGTAAAGAGAAGAATTTTCGACTCCACAGATGAGTTTGATGACGAGGTCCCTACTGATTGCTTGCCTCAAGACTTTTTCAAGGTGTTTGGCCCTGCTTTTAAGAGAAATGCTAGGTGGTCAGTAAATCAGCGTATACCAGATTTGGGAGATGAAAACACACCACTTAAAGAGGTTGATAGGTTCTACAACTTTTGGTACGTTTTCAAGAGTTGGAGGGAATTTCCTGATGAAGAGGAGCATGATCTTGAACAAGCTGATTCCCGTGAGGAAAGGAGGTGGATGGAGAAGGAGAATGCGAGAAAAACTGCGAAAGCTAGAAAAGAGGAACATGCTCGAATCCGGACTCTTGTTGACAATGCATATAGGAAGGACCCCAGAATTGTGAAAAGGAAAGAGGAAGAAAAGGCTGAGAAGCAACAGAAAAAAGAAGCAAAGCTTCTGGCTAAGAAGAAGCAGGAAGAGGAAGCTGCTATTGCTGCGGAAGAAGAGAAAAGGCGAAAGGAAGAAGAAGAGAAGCGAGCAATAGAGTCTGCACAACAACAAAAGAAAGCTAAGGAAAAGGAGAAGAAGCTCTTACGTAAAGAACGTAATCGCCTCAGAACTCTCTCAGCTCCTCTGGTGGCCCAGCATCTGCTTGACATATCCGAGGAAGATATAGAAAATCTATGCATGTCACTTAGCACGGTGCAGTTGCAGGATCTATGTGATAAGATGGGAAACAAAGAAGGACTAGAATTGGCAAAGGTGATCAAAGATGGGTGCAACAGTAGTAGAAACCAAGAAGCTGACTCTAAAGAAAAAGAAAGTGAGAAAACCAATGGTAGCGCAGAGCCTACAAACCGAGTTTCTCTGTTAGATAGCACTCCGAAGAAACAACCGTGGAGCAAGGAAGAGATTGATATGCTGAGAAAAGGAATGATAAAATATCCCAAGGGGACATCTCGAAGATGGGAAGTTATATCAGAGTACATCGGTACAGGAAGATCCGTAGAAGAGATTCTAAAGGCAACTAAAACAGTTCTTCTGCAGAAACCAGATTCCGCTAAGGCATTCGATTCTTTCTTGGAGAAGCGGAAACCCAGTGCTTCAATCTCGTCCCCTCTCTCCACAAGAGAGGAACTTGGAGAGTCTCTACCTCCTATGACCACCACAACAAAGGAGCCCTCTAAAGAGACTGTTGTAGGGAAAAGCTCGAGCAGTCAAAGCTCAGACAACAATGGTGAAGCAAGTGGAAGTTCAGACGCAGATGGTTGGTCGTCTGTGCAAGAAAGAGCTTTGGTTCAAGCTTTGAAGACGTTCCCCAAAGAGACAAGTCAAAGATGGGAGAGAGTAGCTGCAGCTGTTCCTGGGAAAACGGTTATACAATGCAAGAAGAAGTTTGCAGAGCTGAAGGAAATTATCAGAAACAAGAAAACTGCAGTCTAGAAGAAAATCTTTTTGGAGCTCCATGAGAATTTTGGGTTTTAATCCTCTTGGGGTACCGGTACTTTGCGAGAACTAAAACTTTTTATTATTTGTAATGATTCATTTGCTTCTGGTATCTCTACATATTTGAGCCACAGTTATACATTTTCACCTAATCTTATGTATTGCTTGAGTACTATTTGTTTTGTCATTTACAAACGGAAGAAGAATGGACTGAATCCAAATACTTGGGTAAACTCCTTTATCAGTCAAGTGACAGACAATCTATAGCCGTTGTTTTTTTGTTTCTCAAGTCCATAAATCTTCTTTGAAACTATAACAAACGTCACGTTCTCAAAAGGAAGTAGTTGCAAGAAAATACGGAGAGATCAAATTTGCGGTGTGGTTTATTTTGTTATAAGGACCAAACAGTAGGCATATTAGTCCAGGCACAAGAAGCAACGCCTCGTGGTTCTTGACTCGATGAAGAACCAACGGCCATGTAACTGTTTCCTATGTCTTCACCACCAAGAAGAAGAGCAAGCGCATTGCTCATGCTGCTTGAGTCTCTAACAAACCCAAAGCAACCATGGTCAAGCCAGCTCGACGCAAGTAAAACATCAGGCCTTGTTATATCAACTCTCTTTGGCTCCCAAACTTGATCCAACTCTTCCGTCTTTACAACAAGGTTCCCTGCAAACGTTTCAACTACATGAAAAGAGACTTCAAATATCTCAAGATATAAAAAACCAAGCACATCACCTTAAAAATTCAAACGATATGGGAACCAGATTTAAGATTAGACACCAATCAACAAGTAACACTAATCTAACCTGCATTAAGTTGTGTCAGAACTGGAATCTTGGAAGGAGCCAGATTCTTTTGAGAATCTTCAGAGTCACCTGATTCAATCTGGATTTCACGAGCACGTGTTATATTCTGAGTAACATCGGTTCTACATGTAGTTGAACAGAAACTCTGGTCAGATGATGACACCAATGAACTGTGCTTTGCACAATTTTTTATTTTGGCCTCATGTAGTAACATATCTAGTAGGCCGGTGTCACATGAAGAGAAACGATCTGACTCCTCTATCTCAGATGGTGGTGGAGATTGAATATAGGTATCAACAGAGTCCAGGAGATCTGACTGTGGAGATGAGGGTGTCGTCTTCCACGGATCAAATGTACTAGTCTCTGAATATTGGAATGAAGGGAGCTCCAGCTTCACTGCCCCAAAGGAGGGCTTTGAAGTAGGTAGCATGCCATCCGTAAAGGTATGGCTTTCTGGAATCATCATATCAGATGAATATTGGTTCTCATAAGGAGGATGATCTACATCACACGGCGAGATACTGCAGGATATGGATTTCTTTTGTGAAGCAGTACTCTGAAACTGTTTCGGAGATTGGAATTCAAGCTTTATGTTACTGCTGCTCATAGGAAACCAGGATCCAGATTCCCGGAGTCGCTTTGGGGAAGGCAATATTGGTGGCATGTAGCTTTCGTACAAGGAAGTACTTGCGCCAGTTCCTAGCATGTTGCATGCAACCAAATCTGATAGGTCAGAAGCGCCCGGTAACAAGCTGGAAACAAAATCTAGATCATCAAATAGGACATCAGCCTTGGAATCTCCCAACTGCAAGTAATCTTGATGTCTTCTTCTATTTACTCGTAAGATAGTTCTCTTTGTATACTCGTCACTCCACTGCAGGTCTTCAACATGGATATCAGGAGGATACAGTGGCAAGCCTGCTCTATGTCTCCTCTTGATACGAGTGTTCCAATAATTCTTTATCTCATTATCTGTTCGACCAGGTAGCTGGTAAAAAAGACAATACCAGACATTAGTTTTCAGGCTCACAAATAAAGATCAATTCCTGGAATAAACCATACACTCAGGTAGCTTCCAAAACGCAAGAGTCTTACGAAACTACTTACATGTTCAGCCATCTGTGCCCATTTATTTCCTATCTTGGAATGCATTTCAACGATGAGCTGTTCTTCCTCTGGGCTAAATGCTCCTTTCTTCAAGTTTGGCCTCAGGTGATTAGCCCATCTTAGACGACAGCTTTTACCACAACGGGATAGGCTCGTCTGTCGGTGCACAGCGTTCCAATTACCCTCGCCGTGCTTCTTGACATAGTCAATCAAAATCCTATCTTCGGCTGAAGTCCATGGTCCTTTCTTCAGGGCACTTCCTTTCCCTCTACTTCTGTAGCCATTGCCAATACTACCAGCAGCTAGTGATTCACTATATGTACTGGAGTCCATACCATCATCACTCTCAGTCGTCATCATATAACTCATCTCTTTCTACTTAAAGCAAGACAGTCCCCCAGCGCTTCAATAACCATTTAGACATCAAGCTCCCACCTGAACCAGTTTGCAGAAACAGAACAAAGCCTATACTATATCAGTAAACGAACAGTATATCATCGACAGCATTCATGTAATTATCAACAAAAGAATGAACTGATAAACTTATACAGGAGCATAAAAGTGAAAACATTCAGTTATACAACACTAACATATATGAGTTCCCAACAACACTATGCAACAACCAAAGGTCCTTGATGGAATAGTGCCAAAACCATTTCTACGAATCATAAGCTATGCATTTTCAATTAGAATGAGAAGCCACATATAGAAACTTGAAAGCACTTGGAGTATGCCTTATATATGAGAAAAACACATCTTACAGAAATAGCAAGTCCCTTAAGTAGCATTTTGATTTCATAGCTTATGCATTAAATTCTTCGTTTCGGTGAATACTACCGCAGAAACTCTAACAATTCGGAATCAAATTCTAGGAAAGTACCTAATTCGCAATCTAAAGATTCAATTCCTGACTCCTAAACGAAACTCGATGCTCAATACTAAAGATCCATACATATACACGAACCATAGCTCAGGTAACAGTAAGCTCCCTATACAGCATCTAGTAACCTGAACGTAATCAGAGTAGTGGATCACGAAGAGATCTACGTGAAAGCTTCTACAACAAAAAACGAAATCGGAGCTTAAAGTTGAGCTGAAGAAGAAACACAATCCGATTTGGTAAGGAGACAACAGGAATCATAAATTGAATCAGCTCAAAATTCAAGCTCCATAATGATCAATAGACGATGAAAACAGATTATCGAAGATCAGAGATCCGTGCAAATTGGAATCAAGACCTAGTAACCGAAGAAGAATCTAGAATTCAAGAGCAGAGAGAGAGAGAGAGATTACGCGGGAAAAGCTCAAGCGATGATTTCTCAGAGAAATCAGAGATTGAATGAAACGATAGAGAGAAGAGATCAAAGTACAAAAGCAAGGTTCGTCACAGCTCCAGATTCTGCACAGAAGTGGAAAAAAAGAAGAAGATGAAAATAGAAATAAACGAAACAAAACAAAATGAACTCTAATAATTGAAAACATTATTTTTTTATTTATTTATTACATATTCATAAATATATATTTTTTGAAAAAAAATTATGTATTTATAGGGAAAATAAACTTATTAGATCGAGTACGTAATTTTATTTTACAAATAATTATAATACTTTTATCTCTCCAACATTATTGATTATGAGAAAAAAAAAATCTTATACAGTTTATTAAAAAATTTATAATAAAATAAAGTTTTCAAAAATGATCATTTTTTTATATATTAGTACTATACGTTTTTAGAGAAAGGAACTCACCAAGCATTAATGAATAATGATAACTTATAGTTCATTTAGTGATGTGATTATGAATTTTAGTGTCATTCACTTTCTGTCAACAAAGAGATAACGACAGTGAGGACACCGATCTAATCAGATTATTGGCCCCTCGATTTAAAATAGTTTATTTTTTATGAGTTCTTTTAAGAATCCAGATTAGAGTGAATTATGCGACGGATGATTTTTTTAAAAAAAAAACCTTTGGTATCTTTTTAAACATTTAACCGTCTACAAATCATCTAAGCACCGTTTAAACGTTTTAGGCACTAGGCTTTAGATATCATCGTCTATATACCATGAACCAGTTGTTCTTAATTCGTGATGTCTTACTCGGTGAAAGTTTTGACACCGACTTGTTTGTTCGTCCCTGTCTTCCCGGTTAAATTGTTCTAGCTCAAATATTAGTCGAATCAAAGTTTTGGGTTCTGATTGTTTCGTAACTCCTAGTACATAGAGTATCTTCTTAACATTGTCTTAATTTCGATCATTCTACCTGTTCTAATTCAATTTGAATCTTCTTACCATATGTATACAAACTCATTTTACTTAGTTGAATTGGAAAAATATGTCATGAGGTCTCATGTTTGGAGTGATGTTTGAAAAGAGATTGAGTTTTATAGGCCAGAATCTCTAGAGGTTAATCTTAGATCTTAGATGAAAAAAAAAAACAAATCCATAACTAATGAAACCATTATTTCTTCTGTTTTAAATTTTTTCCTACACTAAGGCAAACCAAAAATTATGATTGATAGATAAATGAACAATCTTATATGCAAACTAGACAATACCACAAGTTTGCAGCAATAATATACCAAACTTTTATTAGAATACATGCTGGTAATTGCAATTAGAGAGTACAAATAATAGGGTTAAATGAGCAAGTGTGTGAATGTAAAAGAAGAAAAGAAAAAGAAAAGGGAATGATGGAGGCAATAATATAGAATAAAGGAAAGCATTGTAACTTGTTAAACGTACGAGGAACGTAAAGAGGATCAGTTCCACTTCTCCGTGTCTCGCGCTTGTCTCTATCTCTCTACCTTACTTTATATAATCTTTTTGAATGGTAAAGTGTATAAACCTAGAAATACCATAAATTCATAAACATAGTATAAATTAATTCAGATAAAGTAACATCATTCAGCAGATTTTTTTATATACAGAGATAGAGGCGACATTGTACCATGCCCATTTGAATAAATCTAAATTATTTTGGTTATTATTAAAATTCACATACCATTTTCGGTCACTTGACTATTGAAAGAATTCTAGAGTTAAATATACTTAAGCTGGAACAAAAGAAGAGTGACGACCTCCTAGAAAATGATTTTGAGATGCTATATAAATAAGAATAAAACACAAGAAAATATCAAGTAATGATTACATGGTTAGTAAAATAGTAATGGACGTTAGATATGATCTAACTAATAAAGTATTGTTATTGGCTAATCAATGAAACATTTTGTAGAAAAGTAACTGGAAGTACAACTGGAAATTAAAGTGATTTAATTGAAATGCAATATTGCTAATTTTCAAAAAGGTAAGCCATCGTTAAACTGTCATTGGTTGTTGATTAAATTTGAATTATAGAAATCATAGTATTTAGATATACAGTACTAGGATGATTCCTTAATTTTGCCGAATATAAACCAACTGTGGGGATTCACATGTTCGAACCTGAGTCATGGGATTAAAGAGCCGTTGTACTAACCACCTGAGATCTCAATTAAGTTAATTATTTCAACTTGTTATTATTAATATAAAAATGTAATTACAAAGATAAATATTGTGTGTATGAGCACATCATTGGAGAAAACACCTAATTGCCTCTCCTTTCTCGCTTTATACAAGTCTCTCTCTCTCTCTAGGTCACAAGACTCTAGATATTAAGGATTGAGATTAATTAGGGTTTCTTGTTCCTATCATGTTGCCGTCTTGAGTCTTGAAAAAAGATCACCAGAGATCCAAATCACAATATATATCTCTATCCTCAACCAGCTACTGCTTTCTGTTGGAGCATCATCAAGATTCACAAATCATCAAAGTCTATTCCTGTAAACGAATCTGTATATATATAATGTTTTTGTCTTTAAGATGTATTGATGTAAGTATGAGAATCTTGATGATGCTGCAGCTGCAATCAGTGGCTTACTCCTATAAACAAGGTATGTTTTAGTTACATAAAAAAAATCCCTAGTTCAAAATCTTGTAGAAATCTCTCAGATCGGATCATATAAACAGGTATGTTTCAGGTATTTTTGGTATGTTCATCATTTGATCTCTATTTTTCTTGAGTTCTTGATCCATACATGTTTTCAACCTCCCTTACAGTTTTTCGGATTTTTTTTTTTTTTTGAGGGTTTTATATATATTTTTATCTTTAGATGTATATATTGATCCACAGTCTTTTTACTTTTGAATCTCAGATTTTCTTCCTAATTTTCTCTTTTCTAGTGGAAGTTTACATATAAATATAGATATATTATATTCTTTGTGTAAATTAATCAAATAGATTATAGTTATGTTTACTTCTTGATTCTTTCTGAAGGTGTTTGTGTGTGAATTAATTGGAAGACTGTTCATGTGTATTTTCCATATCTATGAACATTTTTTTTATTTTTTGCAATTAATTTTCTAGTGAGTTTGAGATTCAATCTTCCCAAAATGAATATTCTTCCTTAATTATTTAACCAGTTTTTTTTTGTGATGTTCCATTACATTTTACCTATAGTAGCTAATTTCACATCGTGATTACAAGGATCCCACACCAGGCAATATATAGCCCTCACTCTTCACATCAGCATTTCAATTTTTTTGCAATTGGAGAAATGCAAACTAGTTCAAGCCTCGCATTACAAAGCATATTTTTTCATCTTTAATTTGGCTCGCTACAAAAGAAAAATCTTTTAACTGGTAAAAATTTTTAAAGATGAAAAACTACCACTTCATTTTCTTGGTTAAAAATTAAATGTAGTACTATACGAATATTATCCTTACATATGCATATGTAAGGCCTTTTGGTATGATAGGAAAATTTTAGTGCAAACAACTTTGACAGAGATAGCTTTTGGAAAAGTGATGTAAATAAAAGGTGAGAACAGTTGAGAGATTGTATATTACACCATGTTTGCTGTGGTAGAACTTGAACAACATGGTATATGATGTGTGTGCCCGTTCTTGAAGTGGTAGCCAAGTTTATGTAATAATATTGTAAAGAGTACTCTTCCTCTCATAATTTACATTATGTCAGGAATGATAATATGGTTGTAGTTTTTCTGATATCAAAAGATGCATTCTTGGAAACCGTTCTTACAAAAAAATCTCGAAGACCAAACCCGCGAAATAGTTTCTCAGATTCGATTTACTACATGTGAAGCAGAAGAGACTTCACACACAATATCGTTCATTATCTAAAGAACTTTGAAGCCATTATAAAACATTTGCTACCATTAGTGTGCTTATGTGAATTTTCGCCTACAGTATGTGTCGTGGTTACTTCAGATTGTAAAAGGGAGATCGAAAAGCTTCCATCAATTTGGATTTGATCTTTACATAATTGATCCTCTTGTCTCCTCTTTTTGAAGATGTGACGTCTTTCACACAAAAATCCGCCTAATATATATTATTATCTAGATTTTGGTCTCTATTCCTTGGTACAATATTTTGACAGTCTAACCAAAAGTACAAATTTAATAAAATATCTACTCTTGCCATGTANTTAACATTCGCTATATTATATATATATATATATATATATATATATATATATATATATATATATGAAAGATGCAAGACTCGATATAACATTTATAGCCAAACTCAGTGATACATAATTAAATATATAGATTCATGGTAAAAAAAGGTTTAGTATAATTACAGACTCATCAGACTTGTTTAGTTTTTGCTGAAATGCCATTTTTTCTTAATAAGGAATTAAATGTAACTATCCGTTGCAAGACAAAATAATAAAGAATAAGCAATGGAACAAAGACGCTTTGGCCGAGTGGTTAAGGCGTGTGCCTGCTAAGTACATGGGCTCTGCCCGCGAGAGTTCGAATCTCTCAGGCGTCGATCTTTTATAATTTCAAAAATAAACTTTTTTTTTTGTACAAACTTTTAACCCTAAAACCTAGTTAATGAATGATGACGTGGAATTTGTGGTAGGCCAACAGTAATGGAGAAAGTGGCAACTGGCAACAAAAAGTCTTGTGGTCAACGAGTTTTGTCCATTTCTGATCTGCCTACCAATTTCTTTCCTACATGTTTGGCCATTAATCCAACTTTTTCTTACCATATTTACCAAACTTTACTAAAATTACATTTAGAGCATTTCTTGTTTATTCCTTCAAATTCGAGACTATAATATTTTATATAATTCCAACATTTACTCAAATCAACAATCTTTAGATATAGAAATATTTTATTAAATTAAGTTAGTTATTTTTTTATTTTTGTGAATTCTTGCTTACATTCAAACTCCGATGTTTTTCTATTTTTAAAAATTCAAGTTAGTAAATTTAAAATTTCATATATAGATTCTACATTTTCGATTGGAGCCTTACGAAAAAAGAGTTTAACAAACAATTTGAACCACGATGACTGTAGTTCAATATAAAACATTGCAAATTTCAAAAGAAACTATTTATTTGACATAGAAATATCTTACAATAAATGAATATTTTTTTTGTAACCAACAATAAATGAATATTTGGAAGAAGAAAAGAATCAGCAAACAATTCTTAGAAACTTACAAAACTATTCATCCCCAAATTATTTTCTTATTTAACAATATTTATGGGGAGTTTCATTACCAAAAACAATAATTAACAACATATAAACAAAAACACAAACACAACAAAACTAATTAAACCCATACCTTTAACACAAACAAAATTAAGCCAGAACCAAGAAATCTAGATAACAATATAAAAAGATTAATTTGCCGACGAAATTATGGAGTGATATCGTTTGATTTTTCAGTGAAGAAAAGGCTCGAAAGTGCTCACCACCTTCTTCAACTGATCAAGAAACGATAAATACGACACCGTTCCATCGTTTCCAGCAAGAACTCTATACTTATCTTTCCTTGTGAAGTTAGTACATTCAAAACCTAACGTAGCCGCCAAGATTCTCTGAACGTAATTCGCCACATCATGCGGACTCTTGCCTGACGAACAAGTAGCCTCCATAGGAAGCTGGTTCAAGAACGTAACCTCGTAAACCGGTCTCGGATTCATAAAGAAGAAAATCGGGTCCAAACCTTTCCAACCTCTAGCTGTAGTTGCATGAAAGAATCCGACTCTATAATTCATCGCAACGGGAACAATCCTATCGGTTAACTCGGCGAAAAGCGCGCTAAATCTTAGCAAGAAAGGTTCCCGACAAGTGGTTCCTTCAGGACAAACCACTAGATCTCCTTTAGACAGTTCTTGTTTGATCCTCTCGGCGTCTACATCGCGGATTCTTGTCAATCGAACGGTTGGAATGGGAGATAAGATCTCGGATAAACGCGAGATCGAGTAAGTAACAGCTGGAATACTGCGTCCGAGGACGTAGGATAATACCACTGGGTCCATTAGGGTTCTATGAGTGCATACAAAGAGAACACCGGAGTTTCCGGGAGCTGGTGGCTGAGGTGGCTTGCCTTTGACGACGATGTGGCCACCGAACACTCGAGAGACGTAAGGTGTGGCCCATAATGGGAGGACGGATCCAAGAAAGATCCGGATCGCGGCGAGGATGATTCCAAATGGGATCCAGAGGAGGATGATGAGGGCCGTGGCGGGCGTTGGCCGCTTCACTAGACGTCCATCGTGAAAGATCACCGGAAGTGGCCGTAGCTCAAGTTGTTGGTGGTGGTTGAAGTTCTCCGGAATTGGTGCATGAATATGCTCCTATGCATAAATACAAATATATTGTTAGAAAACATTTTTAGGCTAAATATTATTAATTATTACAAAAAAATTTGTCAAAATTTGCATTTATTCACACAAATATTTAAATAAATATATTATGTATATTTATATATATCAAGATTTAAATTCTAGTTTTGATGATAAGCAATATATAGAAATTAATACATGTATATGTGTTATTAAAGTTAAAGAAACCGTTAAATTGTATAATTAATAATAAAAAAACAAATTGTTTAGTTGAAACAAAAAAAATTCTCAAGTGTCATAAATTAAATTAAGACTTCAATATTTTTTTTTCCCCATGCAATAATAGGATGAAATCTATATATATATATATATATATATATAGTGTTTACCTCACATAACGATAAGAAACTTGTCGAATTGTTCACGTCCGATCTTCCAAGGCCTATATGAGGCCTCTGATCAACAAACAAATCAGCGACACGGTTCAAAGCACATTGATCAACATCGGTTTCACGTATCAAACCAGTGACAAAACCAAACCGGTTCACGATCAGCTCCGTACCAATTACTTCATCAGCTCTAAGATGATCTTTAGCGAACCTCTCCACCATAACCCGAGGCATTCTCGTCACCACAACTTTCTTCTTACACGAGCTAAAAACCCTCCACGTGTCCATGCTCACGTCGTCCATGTAGAACTTTGGTAAGACAGCTCTAGCCACCGATTCAATCTCCGGTTCACGTAAACCAACCGTAGCTACAAAGATCATGAGCTTTAGAGCGGCGTTTTTGTAGCTGAAAACATCAAGGAGTGTGATCAATGGCCATAGAAACAACAAGATTGCGAAACGAATAAGACCAGATGCTTCGAAGGCAACGAGCATGAAGTAAGAGAACGCATCTAAGTTCTTGAGTATTGTCCCTTCGAATTCTGACACGACCGAAGACGATGTGGTTCTATCTTGCTCCATCACCAAAATTGTTTCTCTCTCTTTTTTTATGGAATGTTAGTTTTGATTTGATGAAAGAAAAAATGGACTATAACGTTTGGTTTTATGTTATAAGGTTTTGGATTGACTAGTCGTCTCTAATCCAATGAGCATGGCGGTTTATCAATATTGCACCTACCGTAATCGTATACATGTTTTATAATGTTGGAAAAATGTTGAAATGGTGAAATATTATATTTATAGAGATTTCAAGAATATACGATTATACACGTTAAGTGTTTTTTTTTTTTTTTCCCCTGATGAAATAGTGCAGGACATGTGTGTGTAAAAGAAATTCATGGCTTAAAAATTCACCAATTTTATCCGAATTTTTGGCAGGATGCACCAAAATTAATTAGGCTATGTGTACAAATTAACAAGCGCATTTAATTAGGTTACTGACCTTATTAATATATATTGTACAGTCTATATAATTGAATTACTAGCTTAATTCCTATATTTGGAATATCTGGTAGATAAGTTTATTTAAGGTTTTCTTACGGTTTAGGTTTGGGAGAAACTTGAACATAGTCCAATCAAATTAACTTCAGTTTCTTAAGAGAGTGTTANTTTTTTTTTTAAAGAGGTTTTTTTTAAATTTTTTTTTTTTTTTTTTTTTTTTTTTTTTTTGGTGTGTGGATTGGTTTATGAGTTTATTATAGTATAGAGTTATATTTTTACATTTTTGTTTGTGAGTGGAACATAATTTAAAATCAGTTTCATTAATCTGGTCCGGTTTGGTTGCCTACCTAACAGAAAAAGAAAAAATGAAAGATGAAATAAGAATGTATGTCGTAGTAGTATTTTTCTTGCGGATATGATAACAAGACTCACTACAAAAAAAGAGATGTATTACATCACTTAATTTGTGTCAGAAGATTTAGTGAT
>OVAF01001303.1:0-23654 GCA_900406245.1 Odontarrhena argentea | reverse complement strand
ATAATTTCATCATTAGCCCAAAATTAAATTCATCCAAAATCAAGTTTAATTTCAATAAGTCCAACATAATTTTATATATTTATTGTAGTTTTGTGAAGAACAAAGTCCATATTCCATGCTCAAATTTAAACTGTTTTCTCATTACCCATGTAATTGTTTAATTTGCTAAAACATTTTAAATAAACGATGTAACTCGTCTTTCTTAAAACCAAACGCGATTACAATGTATACTTATGGTTAAAGTTTATGGAGCAAAATTGCTCTCCAAGAAAGTAACTTTGTTTAAAGAAACTAGTTACCATAGGCTTCACAATGACCAGAATGTTGTATATATAGACCGTCTCCAAATTTAGTTTAGAGCACTGTAGTGGAAAATAACGCGATTTTCAAGAAATTAGTATAGAACAATGGTGAATAAGAAGTAGAGAGCGAAACTAAGACCATCAAGCTTACTTGTAGATGTAAGAGACGATTCCAAGGATCACACAAAGAAGAATAATGTCAATGCAGAAGTTGCGGCTAGATCTCATCTGAAATGGACCACTCGATTTTTAACATATTGTTGGGGTGACAAAAAAATTTCAAGAAACTGGTTTATGTTATTTAGCTTATACCTTCACAAGTTGTTGCTTGAGCCGAACATTGGTGCTCTTCAGATCCGATGTTGCTCCATCGACCTACAACAATCACAGATATATTACATTTCTATATTCTTATACCGAATAATGAAAAATGACTCTCACCTTTGTTTCCATCTCTTCCATCAATGGGACTTGCTTCTCCAGTTCCTAAAACCGAAAAATGTGAATCTCCATTTGGGTAGAAAAAACTATGTCACATGGGGAATGAGAAAAAGATTAACCTCGTTCATATCACGCGCTAAGTTCTTCAATACATCCAACCCTTCTGATATAACATCCAAACCCTCGTCCTAAAAACAGAACAGAACATATGCTAATCCGAATTCTCACTGACAAAAAAAATAAATTAAATTTCACATGCCTGTTTCTGTCTTCTCATCTCATATTCTTGCCGAAACTGGTTTGATTCTTCTGTTTGTTGGAAAAATCCATCATTCATGTCTTCCTCTAATGGCAACATAGAAAGCAAAAAAAAAAAAAACTCATTCATATTTAGAGTCTTGCGGTAAGAAGGAAAACCGAAAAAAACAAGAAATATAGACTACCAGATATATCAAACTTGATATTCTTGTTTGGTGCAGAAGCACCTCCCCAGTTATTAGCTTGCTGTGCTCCATGTTCATTTCCATCAGGTATCGCTTGAATTCTATCGGCTAGTGAGATAACTAGATCACATCGCGACTCTTGTTCCTCTTTCGTAAGCCCTTTTACCTGTATGTATATAATGCAATTAAGCCGAAGTTTGAAAGAAATAAATGATATTCCTCATTAGTGGCTTAATTAGTAACTAAAATTGACCTTCTTAACGGCGAGTTTCTGTAGTTTAACCACATCTTCAGCTAAGCGCGCCTTTGTCCTTCGAACTTCAGCATTCATGGCCACCGCTGCAGCTCTATTATTCTCCGTTGCTGCCAACTCCGCTTTCTACATAACGTTAAGAGTTACTAAAACTAATATATAGAAACACAGTTTCCGGTTCTTTTTTCTTATATTTTGCATTTGTAGATCTCTTCCACAAATTCGAATTGAAAGATTTAGCATACCCTACTACATCAAAATCTACCTATAACCGTGAATCTTGGCAGCCAAGAATTTTTCATTTTTGTTGTCAACAATATGCATTGGTTATGGTGGATTAAGACACTAGCACAAACCGCTAGACTATATAAATCTTGCATCAGACCTTTTTTTTTTTTTTTTTCCTTTAGAATTTTTTTGTGTGTATCCTCTCTTTCTTCAACTAAAGCATAATCAAGAACAAGAAATTCCGTACAACTCAACCCTATTCATTTCAAATAATATACTAGAGTTGTCCAACAAGGGGGACAAAGAGAGAGGGAGTAAAGAGACGCACACGTAAAACATTTTCAATGTCGGTATCAATAGAGGTGTAAAGGCGAGAGAAAGCATCGTCGCCTGAAGCTCCGAGCTCGCGGTGCTTGTCGATGTCATACTTGTCGTACTTTTTGCAAATCTCGTCGACTCTAAAGATAATATCTATGACCGGCATTTCTTCGGCGACTCTCTTTTTCTTATCCGATTGGATCTCTCTGTTCCTTCTTCGTCCCCTGAAACTCTCCCTTGTCCATTTTTGGACTTTCTCCTTCTAAAGAAACGAGGGGTAGAGCGTAAACGAAGGAAATGAAGTATTAATAGTTGGCAAAAAAAAAAAAAAAAAAAAAACCATTTCCTTTTAAACATTTAAGAAGAGTTACACAATTCTTTTTAATTAAAAATTTTTTTCGCTTTAAGAAAACTTCATTTTTTTTTTTTTTTTTAATATAAGTGTCCATGAACCTTTACAAGTTGTAATAAACTTAGTAAGTTTTTAGTGAGTTTTCATGAAAGGTTATGAAAGATTTTTCATGATGAGTTAAACGATTACTGATCTGCTACGGTTGATTAAGGACATGATTTTGGTCGGCTTGCTAAACCAGTTGCTCTATTTGGCACTCCGTTTAATTATTCCTGGTGCACGCGATGAACAACTGCCATCGACTCCAGTCTTGATCTCTTTGGTTACCTTTTGTAGCTTTGTCTTTTATTCAATGCAACACAAGAAAAAAATATCTAAATTATACACCTACAAGTGAGTGCATAGGTTAAGAAGTGAAGCATTCTCCGCTACAAGAACACAAGACAAGCATCTACCATAGTCACATACAAATGAAAGGGAAACACAATGTATACGTACATAACAAAAACGAGAATACCCACTTGTTTCGCGAGTCACTCATTCATCACAAGCAGTTGAAGAAAGGGTTTAAATCATAGAGGCCATTACAAATAAGCCTAGCTAATCATCTACAAGCGAGTACCGATGTTTTGAAATTGAAAACAATGTCAACCGCATTCAGATTTGGTGATTTCCACCAAAAAAAAAATACTGATATATAAAAGAAAGCGATATTACCTGATTCGTTATGCTCAAACCTGCCTCCTCGTGAGGTCCTTCAATCAAAACCTAGCAGCAACAGCATACACGAATTTGTAAGACTTAGGAACTGCAAGAACCGCATCAAGCCACTCCACTTTCCCCCACATCTCTTCACTAGAATCACTACTACGCTTCTCAAGCGAAATCTCAGCACACCAAATCATCTTCTCAGTATACCTACTCGCCGGTACATACTTATCCCAGAATACCATCAGCTTACCACCATAATTAACCAATTTAACATTACTATAATGAGCAAAATTTGGTAGCTCTTCCAAACCCTTTAATCTCCTCCAAACTTCACCTCCTACCATCATCTCAGTCCACTGAAATCCCACAGTAGGCTTATACAAATAAGCTACGTTCTTTACTATACAAAGAGTATTTACTCCTACTGCTTCCCATGTCAAATCCTTAATCTTTAAAGACACACCCGACACTGACACTGTATTCGAATGTGTGACCACGTTTCCTTCCATATTCTGAAATTTCAAAATCCGTTTCTCGGGCGGCACGGGGTTCCAAGTTTGAGTCTTTGGATCCAACACTTCTATACAATGCAAAGACTCGAGATTATCAGAAGGCCCTGCTAAATAAATCTTCCCATCAAACTCGGATTTGGTATGAGCAAATCGCAAGCTCGGAGATTCGAGCCAAGTGTGAGTTCGACAGTCGAGGACATTAGAGCAAAGAGCATCTTTGATGGGTCCGGATATGGCGTAAAGATTGTAGCCAACAGAAACTAGATCCGACCAGACAGGAGGAGAGTTTATAGTTGAGACAGAAGCCAAAAAATTACCACCTGATTTTTTCTTCTTCTTCTTCTTCTTACTCGTTAGGTTATTTTTCTGACAGAGTCTGAACCAGCGAGGACTAGGGTCGGAAGGGAACTGTAAGCAGACATAGAGACATATCTCTGTCCGGTTTAAGAGTGATCGTGTCTTGTAAAGCTCTGGTGAAACAATGAGTGATCTAAAGCTCTTGGAGACTAAGGAGAGAGTCGGATAGTGAATTCTCGAGACACGGGCTAAGCAACTTACTAGCAAATCATCAGGAAGTGATGGGTTCGAGATGGGTTCTGTCTTTTGCTTCTTCTTCTTCTTCTCCGGTGAATCTTCACTTGTCGAAGCCATCGTCACGACCTAAGCACCACAGTTTAGGGTTGGCTGGACACTCTCTCTAAGTTGAGGGGGAACGTGGAAGTTAAAAAGTCAGACAAAGATTGTGGGCTTTACCCTTGTGGGCCTCAACTTGAAGACAAATCTTTCTCATCACTGTAATATATAAATGAATGTGGATACTCGTGTTTAATTTATGGTTTGGTTGGCATACATTTTGATGTTAGAAGTTAAGGATCTATTTAGATATTTAGATTCGGTTCAGATAATTAATTTTGAGTAGGTTCCTCGATTTTAGGTATTTTGACCGGGCCTAAAACATTGTGAAAAATAAATAAATCTATATATATATATATATATATTTAATCTTCTACCAGAATTGTAATTGCATTCCACTAGAAACAGAAAATTGTGACATATTAAGGGTAAAGCTGGTTAATACACTTAGAGAAACAAACCTAGTAGAATTGGGTATTACTCTAAAAAATCATCAATTATATAAATAAATTAATGATATATAAATTTCATTTATATTTTGCTGAAAAACTGAATTTGTTCGCAAATTCTTTTAAAACTATTTCTCTATAATTTTTAAGATAATGAGTAGAATACAATATTTTCTCTATCATCCATATTCTCCAATCTTTTTCGACTCCACTTATTTTTATTCTTAGTTCTTTTCGATGTGCACCCAGAGAGATATAACCTCAATCATAATCAAATTTGTTTGGAAATGTACTAAGTCCATATGGTGTTTGCGTGTAGATAAACTGGGTCTAATTAACTCTTTAACGTATTTTATTCAAAGACATATAACTTTTGTTTTCGTTTAATCCATGATCACTTGAACTTAATTGTGACGTTTTTGTTTACAATAAAATAACATATAAATGTTAAAGTCAAGATTCGAAAGAATTATCCTCTATTAACAGATCTGTGAGGACTCAATTATGTTTCTCTATATATACAGAAACTTACATGAAGAAATTATATTTTACTCAAACACAAAAAAAATATATATATATATATATATATATAAAAGATGCATAAATTATATGTGATTTGGTTGGTAGTAACCTTGATATTTCTCTTATTCTGTGTATCATCAAACATAGCCTTGTCCCAAGTACGATATAAATCTCCAAAGACAGGTAATTTTCTAATTACGTCGCCTAACTTCATATATATGAACTTTTTTTCGAGTCACATGAATTTTTGTTAATATATTCAATTGCAAAACCCTTTTAAGTCAAAAGTTATTTACTTCAATTGCACCTTGATGATGAGGGAAAAGAAAAAGGAGAAAGACTTTGGGATAAAAGACTGTTCAAAGGGAGCAAGACAATGGTACAAGGTAGTATTTCAGCGGGTGCAAAAGGAAAAGGATAAGTAAGGTTCGAACCATGCATATAGGTGGGAAAGTTCCGGCGAAGAGGTTTGGGCTCAAAGGGAAGAAAAATGCATTAGCTCTCGTATATATGCATATATAATTAATAATTGAATTCTGATGGTGATACAATAACGTATGCTATGCTTGATGTTATGGTTAAATTATAATTTCGGATGCAAAGGTTTTTATATTGTATTTGAAGTATTGTATGTATGGTTCGAATGAGTTGGAAATGTAATTTTGGTAGTTAATCTGTCTCTTTTGAATAATTGACCTTGTTCAGTCATTATCAAATTAGTTTCGTGTGCATTTAAATTTAATTTGATTTAAATGAATAAATTCGGATAAAGGAGTACTATTTGAATAATGATAAGTATTTATGTTGTATTAAGAAAAAGAAAAAAAACGTCACGCATGAGAATCATCATTAAAGATTAGCAGCAACCACATTCATGAATTCGAATGTAGCAGGAACTGTAAGCACACCATCAAGCCAACAAACTTTCCCCCAAATTTGGTTAGTCGTCTTGCGTCTTTCAAGCACAATTTCCGCACCCCAAATCATCTTGTTCTTATTGCCACTTGAACGCAAGTACTTGGTCCAAAAAACCGCCATCTTTCCATCATAATCCGCCAATATAACATTACTATGACGAGCAAACTTAGGTAGTCTATTCAAACCATGTAATGTTCTCCAATCTCCTAACTTAGTGTCATACCACAAGAACTTTCCAATGGTGGTATAACAATACCTTACGTTCTTTATCGTGCAATAAGAATTATCTAATTCTACAATTTCCCATGACACTTCATTAAGATTGAAAGCTATACCTTTTGAATCAATCATCGTATAGATCTTTCCTTGACCCTTTTTGCATTTGCATATTTGTTTTTCTTGCGTCTTCCAAGTTTGGGTCTTTATGTCAAACACTTCGATATTATACAAAACATCATGATTTCCGCAAACTCCTGCTAAATACATCTTCCCTTCAAGTCGGCTGATCATGCAAGGAGATACTAACCGCGTGCTTGGTGCTTCACACCACTTATGAGTCCGACAATCCAAGAAAGAGACTTTAGAGGAAGGATCAGGCCCGCGAATGGCGTAGATAAAAGGACCAACGGAGATGAGACTAGACCATTCAACAGTAGGAGGATGGAGAATTGGGATTAGGGCTAAAACATTACCACTCGATTTCTTCTTGTTCATGTTCTTCTTTTTACTAGTCACTTTTGTTAGGGTTTGGTCTGGTTTCCTATGGAGCGTGAACCAACGAGGATTAGGGTCAGGAGGGAACCGTAAGCACACATAGAGACAAGTCTCGGTGCGATCTAAGAGTAATCTTGTCTTATAAAGCTTTGTTGAAGTGAGGAGAGATTGAAAGCTCTTGGAGACTAATGATAGAGTCGGATAGTGCAACCTTGGGACACGGGCTAAGCAACTTACTACCAAATCATCAGGAAGTGACGTGTTCAAGGTAGGTTCTATCAACACGTTGTTGTTCTTCTTCTTAAAAGGTGGCTCCCCATTGCTCATGGTTGAGGAACACATTGGCAAATTCCTAGCTACGAGCTCTCTGACTTCGTGAGGAGCAAGGCAGTGAAGTTTAGGGTTTTAGGTGAGACTTTTATACGTGAGGATTCATGCATCAGCTGAATTTAAATTTAAGTTAGAAAATAAGGTTACAAAATTTAATAATATTAAAGTTTCTGACCGTTTACTTTTCTAGCAAAAGTAAAATTATCTTTTAAAATTACGTAAAATTCTTACAAATAGGAAGAATACTCATGTTTGACCAAACAAAATACAAAGGAAGAAGGTATAATCAAATTAATCATTGCCAGCTTATAATATCAAATTAGAACAGAAATAAATATAAAAAAAATATAAATTTAGACAATTCTATTTAATGTAGATCTCTATCTATATATATATATATATATACAAAAGGTATAATATCAAATTTTATCAGTAGAAGATTACAACATAAACAAATATAGTGAAAAAATATAAATTTAGAAAATTCTATTTTATGGAAACTAAATTTTGACCAAAAAATAAAGATAAATCTATTTTANTTCCCCAACAAAAAAAAAAAAAAAAAAAAAATCTATTTTATGTAGATCTCTATCTATATGTATTTTGTTTTTTTTGGGTCCACATATCTCTCTTTAGATATCCAAAATAGTACATCATGATACTCATAATCTGAATTCAGAGGTAAAAAGAAAAAACAAAGCAAAAAAAAAGAAAAATCAAAGCAAAAAAAAAAAAAATGTATAAAGCAATGGTTTGGTTGATGAGTTTGATTTTCATCGTGTTGTGTGGATCATCAAACATAGCATTAGCTGGAATACCAAAAGAAACACCAAACGAACGTAAGTTATAAATTGTGAAAAATTGTGTTACCAAACAGAATTTTTTGATAATACATGTAAAGTCTTTGTTAATTACTTTAATGGTTAAATGTCTGATCAGCGCAGTGGCTACTTCCACAAAATTTCATGGTTTAGCTTCTAGAATCATTTATTAAATTCCCATCACATTACAATTTTCTGAATTTTTAGTATCCTAACTAACATGTTTTGTTTTGTTGTCACCTTATCTTCTGCCAACAACTGATATGTATGGAGAATATTCCATCGATTAATGACCAGTAGCTAGTTAGGTTTAGTTAATACTCATGGAGTTTCAACTTGATCGGTGTGACTGGTTGGTATAATTTTCTGAAGTATGGTTATTATGGGAACTTAGAGTCAGAGTTAACTTTTTTTTATAGATTAGAAGCTATCTTAATTCTGAATTTCAAATATTTGTATGATTATTACTTTCACATTTTTTCTCAACTTTTCAATTTCTCCATGACTATTAGATATAAGCAAATGTTGAAAATAGATTGATGGTTGTTTTTTTTTTATTATTATTTTTTTTTTTTATGGCAAAAAAGGGAGAAGATGTTAGGAAGCAAAAGATGATCGGAGACATGAAGATTAAAGCAGGACCTAGTCGATTAGAACGTGGGGGTCACGGAAAGGCGCGCACCACGTCGAGGCTGCACTAAGGCAATTCCATCATCCCTTGTTTTCGTACCTTTACAATACATAATCGTATAGATCTTTTCTTGACCCTTTTTATATTTGCATATTTGTTTTTGTTGTCGCTTCCAAGTTTGGGTCTTTGAATCGTGTTGTGGATCAATTAAAATCATAAATAAATTAATTAGGACTTCATTAGATAAACAAGTGATAAGATTAAACTGGTTAAATGTGTATGCCCCATAAAAGTAACATATGTATGAGAAATAATAAAATTTTATATTTATTACATGGTTAATGCATAAGAAAGTATAAGATTCAATATTCATTACATGATCAATAAATCATCTTTAAAAGGTAAAAAAAAATTCTAATAATAGTGTTTGACCAAATAAAAAGAAAAAAGGAAGAATACCCAAAATGAATAAAATAGGATCACAATAACTAGTTCATTGCCAATATAATATCAAATTAGACCAGACCTAAACATAGATAAAAGATATAATTTTAAATTATTCTATTTCATGTAGATCTCTCTCTATTTATTTTTGGGTCCACAGATATATCTCTATATATATACAAAAACGTACATCATGGAACTCATCATATGAAATCAAAGGTAAACAAAAACAAAGCAATGGTTTAGCAAAAAAAAACAAAAAAACAAAAAAAGGTAAACAAAAACAAAGCAAAATGAAAATGTATAAAGCAATGGTTTGGTTGATGACTTTGATTTTCATCGTGTTGTGTGGATCATCAAACACAGCATTAGCTGGAATACCAAAAGAAACACCAAACGAACGTAAGTTTAAAATTCTGAAAGATCTACATATATTATTTGGTGGTTATATACTTTTCATATTATAAACTAATTGATTATTATTTACATTATAGTTTGGGAAACAAAAACAATAGATGGAAATTGGGATCAAAAAGTGGTCAAAGGGATCAAAATTAGAGCAAGACCCAGTGTTTCACCGCGTGCACCTGACCCACCAACAAGCATAGAAGCATAGAATCCAAAGTCTAGAGACAAATCAGTTCTTATGTATGGATTATTATATTAAAAAATATATATATATATATTAAAAATAAAGCGACTACAAGTCCCGATCTAATTAAAACCAACTATGTTTTTATTTTGGTTAGATTTTTACAAAGGAAACATAATTAAACATGATAATTATTTTAAGATCTTTGCCAAAGTTTTGCTAGTCAAAATCTATTTTAGTGTAATGTGATGTAAGAGATTCAAATCAGCTGATAAATCTCATGGAATGAAATATGTATTGTATGCATGCATATAATTTTATATACTGGTATGGTATATTTGAAATTAGGTGTTGTGAAAAAGGTATGATATTTTTTGGTTAAAGAAGTGGGAAATGTATGATATGATACTGGTTTTTCTGAAATAATTGAGTTTTTGATTTGATGATTATAAAAACTAAGAAAATTTACTATTAAGAACCTAAAATCTTCAGATTGTCTTCTACCATGAGTAAGTTAAATTAAATAAAAATTAAAATCTTCAAATCTTTAAAATATAGTACTAGTTTTGCTTTGTACCCAAAATAAAATGAGAAAATATAGTAAATTTGCATGGTCAATAAAATGAGTTGAAACTGAATATTATGTTACCAAACAGAAATTATTATCAAACTAAGATTATTAATAATACATGTAAAGTCTTCGTTAATTAATTAATGGTTGTCTGATATAAATAAATAAAAGAAGTTGTTGACTTTTATAACTTGGGAAAAAAAAAGGAAAAAAAAAAGGGTTTGGAACTTGGGAAACAAGTGACCATGTTCTTACAACATTCTTCTCCCATAAGAAGTCTATGTAACACATCTGTCTCGTTTGACCATCTTTTAATTAGCCAAGAACTTGCGACTTATTCAGTTATTCTATTCAACCAGTAACAGTTGATGTGTCAATTTATATCTTCAGACAATTCAGCCAAAAGTTGCATTCAAGTTAGAGATTACATCTTTTCAAAATAAAACAAATCAAAAAATTACCATGATCATCAAATTTTAGGTTCATTAAAAATTGCAGTCAGCATTGAGAGTACGTAATTGTCGAACGTCATTGTGTTAATTAATTGGAAACGGTGTCAGATTTTAAATTTAACTTTTTCATATAATTTTTTTATATTTCATTTAAATAAAGATTTATCTAAATCAACACGTATCATTCATAATGATAAAGATTTATGTAATTTAAATAAAAAATTATCTAATTTAAATAAAGATTAATTCGATTTGTAATACTCATATCTCTCTGAAAGAGATGTACAATTTGATAGTTCTAAAATAAATTACGTTCAACATGTAGAACTGTTATTATTTATACACTGAAAATCACAACATATAGATTGTAAATATTTATAATCATATTTTGTAAAAAGAAGGTTTACTCAATCATTTATAAATACATTGACTAATTACCTTTTACAAAGACATAAGTGATCATACCACTCAAATTTCAAAACTAAAAACAGATTGAAAATTGAGTTTAGAGATATAAATCAAATGGAAGAAGATCAGAAGATGAAGAAGAAATTCAGATTATTAATCATCCTAAAATAATATATAACGTCTGCCACAGTCTCTGGGATCTTACATGAACTTTAAATTAATTTTAACCATATAAAATTAATCAAACTCTTACAAAGAAAAAGCTAAGCTCAGGTCCATTATTCCCTTCAGGACTCAACATATAAAAAGTCTCTGAATCTTTAGACCCTATAACTCTCTCAAAATAAGCTCTCATATACGCCATTTCGCCATCGGGTCCTTCCAACTCCGATATCCCTGGCAAAACTCCAGCTCCCATAGAAACCGGTCTTAACAATTCCATCACGTAAAGATCTTCTTCACTCGCTTCTCGTTTAACACCATAACCCGTTTTCTCTCCTTTACAATACATTGTCCACAATGGTTCGTCCAAAATATCCGTCTTCTTATCTATTTTACTGTTGTTATTATCTGCTCGAGACTGTTTCTCAGTTTCGAGCGCGATTCTCACCATACCCGTGCTCAACTCTTTTTGAAGAGTTGACGTTTGCATGGCCAGTTCCACAACTAAAGAAGGTAAACATTGAGGGTTTTCTTGAATCGAAAAACTCACTCGACCTTTACGGTATCCAAATAATGTTCCTGTGATTCTTGATGTATTGTGATGAGGATCCGGTAAGCCTAAACCGGGATTAATAACCGGGATTTTGCATGCAATGGATGGAGCTGTAAAGATAGGGAAAGAGCGAAAGACCGTGCGCATAACACGAAAAACGTTTGTTTTGCCTTTCTTCTTTTTCGAAGATGGTGGCTCTACGAGAAGATGCTGACGCGGTGGTATGATCACGGTGGTTGGAGAAGGAGCATTCGAGGAGGAGGAGGACGAGGAAGAAGGAGAGCTTGTAGCCATTGGATTGGATGATTCTTTCATTTAGACGACGATCGTACGACGAAGAAAGAAGGAAGAAGAAAATTACTTCTTTCTTCGACGACGGACGACGACTAAACTAAACCAATGTCCTTAGAGTCTCTCTTCCTCCTCCTTTTTGAATTGAAATTTTTTTTTTCTTGTTCTACCAATGCTTATCCTTAGTGTTATTTTGATCTTAGTTTTCTAAATTTCGATTTTTGTTATTTTCTTTTTTTAGAGAAGTTTGATTGAGGGTTTTGAATGGTGGTCGTGATAAGGTTTGAATGGAAGCTATATTTGCAAAATCAGAATCTATATTTTGATGTACATATACATGGTTTTCTTTTTATTTTTTCATTATACATTATTTGTTTTAATTTGCCATCCTCTTACAAATGATGATTTTAGTTAAGATAAACGAGTCTAACATTTGAAAACATGACAAAAATCAAATATTCATGATACGTTTATAATAGACTTTTGTACTCTACACATACGAGACCACAACAAACAGCTAGCTAGTACCAACCATGCTAAACATTTTCCTATAATCTGATCGTAAAATTAATGTAGAAAGATGATCAAACTCTTGCTCAAAATCAATGTAGAAGTATTATCAAAATCTTGTTCATCTACTAGAGAAAACATGTTTTCAAACTTCTATAAAATTTTCATATTTCAAAGTTTGGTTATTAATTTTTATATTATCATGTATAAATATATTTAATGTGGAAACTTTAGCATCAGGATCCGTGGCGCAATGGTAGCGCGTCTGACTCCAGATCAGAAGGTTGCGTGTTCGATTCACGTCGGGTTCAAAATCCCGAACTTTGATCCTTACCTTTTTTTCATCATTTTTTACCCCTATTCACAAAAACACCCCATCATTTCCAAACTCTCCTCAATTCGCCCTCAGTTTCTGTTTTGTATCTCTAAACCCCTTATCTTCTTCAAAGGAAACAAACTCGTCATCCTCTTCTCTCAACACCAGAAAATGAGCATATACTTGTTCACATCGCCTTCTTCACTCAGATTCTCCGATGTCATCTCTTCATTACCCCAATTTTCCGATCAGAAATGTCTTCGCTTTTTACCGAAACCGACGACGACGAGGATAACTTGCGGTGCGATTCCATTAAGGAGGAAACTTGAAGAGAGAGAGAGTGCTAATAGAGAGAACAGAGTACTTGTTCGTAATCTAATGTCGAGGATTAGTGATAGAGAGCCATTGGTGAAGACTCTTGATAAGTATGTGAAAGTTGTGAGATGTGAACATTGTTTCTTACTCTTTGAAGAGCTTGGGAAGAGTGATAAGTGGCTTCAGTGTCTCGAGGTTTCTGCTTCTTCTTCTCTTCGATTTTGTGGAATTTTAGCCTGGGTTTGTGTAGTTTTGAATTTCAGGTTCTGGGTCTGAAAAAGTTTTGATTTTTATACATTTTAGCTCAATGGTAGTTTCATGATAAGTGTGTGTGTGCGTGTTGGTGCCTTCAATAGAGTATAGCAATAGTGAGCATTGTGTTAATGTGTTAACTTCTTAGCTCATTGCTAGTCTCAGGCTCTGTTTATGTGTGTGTTGGTGCCTTGATTTGAACATAGTAACAACCTTTGTGTTAACTGTTGACTTAGTGTGATTCTTTCTCTAGGTGTTTAGGTGGATGCAGAAACAGAGGTGGTATATACCAGATAATGGAGTGTATTCGAAATTGATATCGGTTATGGGGAAGAAGGGTCAGACTAGGATGGCAATGTGGTTGTTTTCCGAGATGAAAAACAGCGGGTGTCGTCCTGATGCTTCTGTTTACAATGCTCTTATAACGGCTCATCTTCATACGCGGGATAAGACGAAAGCTTTGGAGAAAGTTCGTGGATATTTCGATAAGATGAAGGGGATGGAACGGTGTCAACCCAATGTTGTGACTTATAATATCTTGTTGAGGGCTTTTGCTCAAGCGGGTAAAGTAGATGAAGTTGATGCTTTGTTTAAAGATATGAATATTAGCCCGATTTCTCCGGATGTTTACACTTTTAATGGTGTTATGGATGCGTATGGGAAGAATGGGATGATTAAAGAGATGGAATCTGTGCTTACTCGTATGAGGAGTCATGAGTGTAAGCCAGATATCATCACTTTTAATTTGCTTATTGACTCGTATGGTAAGAAGCAGGAGTTTGAGAAGATGGAGCAGACTTTCCAGAGTTTGGTGCGGTCTAAGGAGAAGCCGACTCTGCCAACTTTCAATTCAATGATTATAAATTACGGGAAAGCTCGTCTGAGGGATAAGGCGGAATGGGCTTACAAGAAGATGACTGATATGAACTACATGCCGAGTTTTATCACGTATGAGTGCATGATCATGATGTACGGTTACTGTGGCTCTGTTTCCAGAGCAAGAGAAATATTTGAGGAGGTTGTTGTCTCGGAAACAGTGTTGAACGCGTCAACACTCAATGCCATGCTTGAAGTTTATTGTCGTAATGGTCTTCACTTGGAAGCAGATAAGCTTTTCCATAATGCAAGTGCTTTTCGAGTTTATCCAGATGCATCAACATATAAGCTTCTGTATAAGGCGTACACTAAGGCAGATATGAAGGAGCATGTTCAGAGGCTGATGAAGAAAATGGAGAAAGATGGAATTGTGCCTAACAAGAGATTCTTCTTGGAAGCCCTTGAAGTTTTCGGGTCAAAACTACCTGGCTCAAATTCTGAAAACAGGAAATCAAGTGGTTCACGCAGGCCGCGACAAGATGGTACTAAAGACTTAGTGGAGCGGAATTGACTGAACACGATTGACCTTTCAGATCATTTCCTAGATGAAGAACTAAAGCTGAACAAAGTCCTTGCTGGGTATAAATCTGACTGCATACACTCCAGTGAGTTATCCTTCCCCTGTATCATGGTTTGATACCCAACTGGAACTAGCAATCTGTGCTTATAGAGATGGTGACTGCATTCTCAAAACTAGAGTTCCAGTTTCTGTTGATTTTATATGCTTTAGAGTAATTGGAACATAATTGTTCAGACTTGTTCAAGATTGCTGAGGAAAACTGCAGAAAGAACTATATGCAGAACTTGAGTGGACATGAGAAAGTATCCAGGGCAGAATCAAGAAGAGTAGCAGTCACGATTTTGTTCAGATCTAGATAGTAATAGGAAGATCAAAGATAAGAAGTCATTTTTCAGGATAGTATTGTTGTTGTAGTCTAATGCTAAATTGTAAAAGTCTCATATATATAAACAAGACACCATTGTTGTGTGTTATATCAGAGATTCAAAATTACCATAGAGCAGAAGAAGAACAGACATAAAGAAACATATATTCCGCTTTTTTGGATTCTGAATAGAGTAGATACATACAAGGGTTACACTCTAAGAGCCTACAGACGAGAATCTGAAGTGTCTGAAACATTTTGTAGATATTACACTAAAAGTTGTAAAGCTGGTGGTCAACTGTTTTCCTCTGCAAAATCAATTATTCCACATAAGAAGAAACATTCTGGTTGTATTATTTCATAGGAGGGAGCAAGAACTGAGAATGATAGTGATCTCGTAACATACCATTTATAGCTTCCATGTTTTCATCTTCTTTATAGACCCCCAAAGGAGAGCCATGCACAGAGAGCATCATCTCTCCAGGTTTTGGTTGCCTTCGAGTCTTTGGTGTCATTCCGTACGAGAGTCTTTGCCCAGTTACCTGCAAAGACTGGTACGTTACAAGTATCTTTATACAGTCTCTGTTTATATGCACCAACATCTATAATTGAAACAAACATTGCTCACTTCTGCAACAGAGAATGTAAATGAAAAGTCTCAAAACCATAAACTGATTCATTTTTCTCCGGATCAATGTACGAAGTACAAACAAATAAAGCATTGAAGACAAAACCACTCAAACAAAACAAAGATAATTGCATCAAGACAGGAATAGTGAATAAAATTACATACCCCAGGAGTCCGAAGACCATCATGGCTTGCAAGCATTTGGCTCTCAGATGTCCCCTGAAGGAACTAAAAACCAGGATGTAAAGTATCAAATGAAAGTTTTATATCGACTGTCCAGAAATAATTTTGCATAGTATGGAAAGGAAAAAGAAAACGTAAAAGCTTCCAGAAAACAAAAATCCAGATACGATTTAGTGTAAGCTAACATTACTAAAATAATGGCTATATATAGTTTTGATGAAAGCCTGCAATTTGGTCACTACTCACTAGAATTTCCAACAAAACTTGAAACCACTCTTTGAAACCTCTGATCAATTCCTTAGCTCTACACCGGTTCCAGGAACTACCAGAAAATGAAAGAAGACAAGAAATGAACTTACAAGATTCTCGAGTTGTGGGTTCTCAGTTCCTAACAAGCTTGCTTTCACTGCCACCATAGACAACAAAAGTAAAGTACCAAAATCAAAGATAAAGCTCAAATCCATTTAGCCAAAAGATAAGTTCTCCTACCGTTATCAGGTAAATCGTAGCCACCAAGAGACGGCTTACTACAAAAACCAGGAAACCCCATCGACAACCGCTTCAAAATCGAGTAATTCATGTCAACCCCATCCGCATTCCCCCCAAAAAATTCACCATATTGATCTTTCCACTTCAAGTCAACCGCCCCACTTTCTTGGTTATGCTCTATCGCTAAACCTGGAAGATTCTCCTTTAAGAAATCCAACGCAGGTGTATCGAGCTGTTCCTCGGAAAAATACGAACGAAGCAACTTCACTTCAGTTTCTGTATGTTCAATCTCAACATCACGAATTGCTCTGATTGCAGCCATTTGTCTCTCAACTACAAAAAAAATCGAATCAAAATAAAAATCAGAACATTCCTAAAATTCGAATCAAAATTAGTCTAACTACAGTCTAACTTAAAACCAATAACATTGAATTTATCAGTCAATTTCGCGATTTCGATTTCAGCAATGAACACTACAGAGAAAATTTCGAATTAAACATGAGAATGATCAAACTGAAGCTATGGGTAACTAATTACCTTCTTCGTATACGAAATCTTCTTGCTTCTCTTTGTTGCTCTTATCGTCTTCGTGCTTCTCTTCTTCAGTGCGTTTGATGACTCTTTTAGCTTTTCGCTTAGGCATTATCGGTTCTTTGGAACAGTTAGAAGTTCTATTTGATGAAGAGATCGTAGAATTTGATCATACCGGAGAAGAATCGGAGAACTGGGATTTGAGATCGAGCTCGAAACCCTAGAATACGAGAAAATCCCAAATTGAAAGGTTTTTGAATAAAAGATTAATGAGCGGGAATTAAAGCTTAAATTAAAGGAAACTAAGAAAATCGTGGTGGGTATTGTGAAATTATGGATCTAGCCTTGCTTAGAGTTAGGCCCATGGGCTCATGATGTTAGGGTTAGATCACCAAGTAGGCTAGGTGGAATTAATATCTGCAGAAGCCCACACGTTGAAAATATGTTTATTAAGAAATTCATTTTCAAAACTTTATTTTGTTTTTTAAGAAAATGTTAGAGCATGTCCAATGGGTTCCAAGAAGTTCTTTTTTTTTTTTTTTTTCTTTTGTATCAAAAATATAAAAATATTTTCGAAATTAGAAACAAACGAGAAATTCTTTGTTAAGAATTTTTTGAGAGGGGTTTAGACCCCTACCTTAATTTAATATCAGAATTTAATAATTTAAATTTAATAAAAACCTCTCACTATTGGACATGTTCATATGACCAAAAACTAAACTAATTTTCGAAATTTATAAAATTCGTTTTTTTTTTTCCATTTAAATCGTTTATGAATAGTCAAAGAGAATGCAAAGCATTTTTAGCACCAATGCAATAAGCTTGGATAATGGCCAAAGAAGTACATTTTTAAATTCTTGGTTACTGTATTAATATTCATCTTTTTGTTTTTGTTTTTTTTTTTTATTAAAAGGCTTCACTCATATCATTATGAGTAAAAAGCTTATAGAATGGTGAAGAGATAATATCACGTTCAAAAAATAAAAATCATGAAAAGTAGTGGTGAAGAAAAAAAGAGAGACGGCATTTTTTTCAAAACTGAAAAAAGTGATGAAGACGAGCACTTGGTTACATGGCCAATGACCAAATTAGGAATTTAAAAAAAAAAAACAGTTTTGGGCTCGACTCATTGCAGTCAGAACTTCACGGGTTTACCAAAAATATATAGTTTTTAGAATAAAAATGCATAAAGAGAAAAAAGTAATCAGTGATTAACTTATGGATTCAGATCTTACTGCAAACTATAATATTATTAACAAAGTCGCATAGACATGTGCAGTGTTTGGACCAACTTTATTAATTTAAAGACATTATGTCATTATAAAAACAAAAAAAACGTTTTAAAAGACTTATCGCCTTTTGGATATTCCTTATATATGTATATTCTTAAATTATTATCTACCTTCCAAATAAGACTTTTTTGGCTACAGAGTCTTCTCTGTATTCATCTCAAGTTATGAACAATCTCTTGTCCCCAAGGATGAACTGTAAGTTCTTATTATCCAATTTGTTTATTTGCGAAACCATTTTGATTTTGACTGTTTGATAATGGAGATATTCTTAACTAATGAGGTTCTTCAACATAGTTCACATGACAAGCTTATTTCTGTGTAATGACTCTGTAAACTTTGTAATCTCATAGTCTAATGAGCTTCAACTATATATATTTTTTAAACTAAGTTTTTTTTAAAATGACTTTGTAATCTGGATTCGAATTTTTGTTTAGTTGGAGAAAAAAGAAAGTGAGCTATTTTAAAAATATTCAGATTGGTTTGTGCTTAAAAAAAGAACTTTTGGTTGATTTGGCTCAAAACACAAGAAATTTTGAAATCTTTCTTTTATTTTCTTTGGGGAATGAAAACCTTACTAGTTTTCAGCTTTTAATTTGTGTGTGGTCAAGCGTGTTGAATAAAGTGGTTGATGATTTAAACGTTTCCAATATTTGACTAATCTCATTTTTTTCAATTTATTGGAAACATTCTTACAAAAATTTATTGTTCAACGAATCTCTACTTGTTTAAAGTCTTTAAAAGATTGTTTGTTGTATTGTTGTGTTTTTGTCTGATTCATCTAAATTTGTAGCAATGTCGCTAGTTCGAAGAGCAACGATCTTTTTACTTCTAATCACGTTTTTACAAAACGCTACTGCTCAAAAAAGACCACAAAGTATTGTTAAGTCTCGCGGTGCGGTTGCTACTGATGATGGAAGGTGTTCTACAATCGGAATGAGTGTTCTTCGTGAAGGAGGAACCGCGGTTGATGCGTCTGTGGCCGCTGCTTTTTGTTTGGGAGTTGTGAGTCCCGCGTCTAGCGGTATAGGCGGAGGAGCGTTTATGGTTGTTAAGATGGCTAATGGGAAAGAAGTAGCTTACGATTCTAGAGAAACCGCTCCTCTCCGCGCTACTGAGGTAACATTTGGTCTTAGTAAATATATGTTGTGAACACGCTTTCTGAATTTAAATTAGCGTTTCTTGATATATTTTTGGCTTTAATATGCGTTTGGAACGCTATCTTTAACATAAATAGCGTTTTCTAGCATTTTGGAATTGTAGATGATTCTTAATTGTTACTCTTTTTGTAGAAAATGTATATGGTGGTAATATCATTTTTTTCTCTGATTAAGATAGCATTTTAATTCCAAACTTTGAGCTTAGGATTGCGGACGCAAGAAATTTTATTTTAAATTCATCGGTGCTATTTTGGTTAGACGATGCGAACTCGGGTTTTCAAATTGATAATTATTGTATTTTGAGCTTAGTTGGTGTTTTCATATTTTGTCAGATGTTTCTCTTGATATTGCCTAGGTAATAAAATTTCTTAATGGTAAAAAATATGATATTAAAAATTTGAACTTAAAAAAATAATAGTAATAATTTTTAAAATATATGAATTTTGAATGTAATATTAGGCCTAGCATTTTCTTTGACATTTTCCTTTAATAGACATTTTAGTTTTCTTGATGATGTAGAATATGTATGGTGGCAATCCTGCTTTAAAGAGTAAAGGAGCCTTATCAGTAGGTGTTCCAGGGGAAGTTTTGGGTTTATTCACGGCTTGGAAACAGCACGGGAAGCTACCGTGGAAGCGATTAGTTAGTCCCGCGGAGAAACTGGCTGAAGGATTTAGGATTTCAAAGTATCTCTATATGCAAATGAACGCGACTAAAGCCGATATCTTAGCGGACAAAGGTCTCTCTAAGTTATTTGTTTTAAACGGAGAGCTTAAAAAATCAGGGACTATATGTCGTAACCCGAAATTGGCTTTAACTTTGAGGGAAATCGGGGAGTATGGTCCAAAGGCGTTTTACAATGGCACGGTTGGGGTTAATCTAGTGAAAGATATCCTTAAATCCGGAGGGATAATGACTTTGAAAGATTTGCAAAGTTATAGAGTTAATGTGAAGAAACCGTTATCCGTTGATATTCTTGGATATCGACTACTCGGTATGCCTCCTCCTTCATCCGGTGGCGCTGCAATGATGCTTGTAAGTTTGGTCAGATTTTCTAGTAAAAATTATGTTAAGAGTTCACTAAGGTTAGGTTTAATTTTTTGGGAGTTTCTTGTGTTGCAGGTTTTGAATATTCTTTCTCAATACGGTATTCCATCGGGTGTTTCGGGCCCTCTTGGAACTCATCGACTAATCGAGGCTCTGAAGCATGCATTTGCGGTTAGAATGAACCTTGGTGATCCGGATTTCGTTCCTGATGTTACTAAGGTTGTCTCGGATATGTTGTCACTTAAGCTAGCACAAGACTTGAAGAGTAAGATAAACGATGAGAAAACCTTTGATCCACAATTTTATGGTGGCAAGTAAGTTTTTTCATTTTTTTAAAAACCGCGGAATTTTTTGTGAGTTCTTTATTTATCGATCTTTCTTTCTCCAATTCGTAGGTGGAATCAGCTCGGTGATCACGGAACTAGCCATTTATCCATCATAGACCGCGATAGGAATGCTGTTTCGATGACTAGTACAGTAAACGCTTACTTTGGAGCTGTGATGTTATCTCCAAGCACCGGGATTGTCCTGAACAACGAAATGGATGATTTCTCGATCCCGATGAAATCTAACGGTAACCTCAATGTCCCACCACCAGCACCCGCTAACTTCATTCGTCCTGGGAAAAGACCTTTGTCTTCTATGTCACCCACCATTGTACTCAAGGTAAGGTTAAAAAATCTTGTTACTTGTGTAATACGAAACTATTAGTTATGACTCTAAAAGATTGTTTTCTCCGCTTTCGTTTTTGAAGGACGGTAAAGTGAAAGCCGCGGTGGGTGCTAGTGGAGGAGCGAACATTATTGCCGGAACAACCGAAGTTTTCTTGAATCATTTTTTCCGCAAGATGGATCCTCTATCTTCCGTCTTGGCTCCAAGAATCTACCATCAGGTTTTTGCTCTCTTCCTAAAATAGAAACTTTCTTGTTCTTTATTTGTAACTAAAAATCGATATTTCTTTTACATTTTGCAGCTGATACCAAACAGAGTTACATATGAGAATTGGACAACGGTTTTTGGTGACCATTTCGAGATTCCTAAAGAGACAAGAGATGTGTTGGAGAAGAAAGGTCATGTCCTAACACCGATCGCAGGAGGGACGATAACTCAGTTCATAGTTCAAGAATCTGGTGAAAATTCCGGCGGAAGGAGTGATCTTGTGGCCGTGAGTGATCCAAGAAAAGGAGGGTTCCCTTCAGGATATTGACATTGGATTTGATTTTTTCTTCCCTCATTGTTCATTGCATCGATTTTTCGATGATTTCACTCTTTCAGTAACTTTTTTCCTACTTCAATAATGATCTAGAGTTCTGATAGAATTATATCTAAGGTTGTATCGGATATGTTGTCTTCAAAGTTTGCACAAGACTTGAATTAGAAAGATAAACGACGAAAAAACCTTTGATCCAAAATATTATGGCGGTAGGCAAGTTTTTCGATCCCAAACGACAGATTTCTACTCTGATTCGTGACTTATTGATCTTTCTATCTCCAAATTGTAGGTGGAATTAGCTAGCCATTTTTCGATCATAGATAGCGAGAAGAATATTGTTTCAATGACTAATCTCCGAGCACAGTGATCATTCTCAAGAACGAAATGGATGATTTCTCGATCCCGATCGATGAAGTCCAACAATACCCCAAATGTGCCACCACCGGCTCCAAATAACTTCATCCGTCCCAGGAAAAGACCTTTATCTTCTATGTTACCGACTATTATACTCAAGGTAATAATAAAAAAAAAAAACCTATTACTTGTGCTACAAGAGACTCTAAACAAAGAGTCTAAACCGCGTTTTTCTAAAGTGAAAGCTGCTATGGGTGCGAGCGGAGGAGCAAACATCATTGCCGCGACCACCGAAGTTTTCTTGAATCATTTTTTCCTCAAGATGGATCCTCTATCTTCCATCGTTACTCCAAGAATCTACCACCAGGTTTGTTATTTTTTTTTTTTTCTCCCTTACCCAAAATAGAAACTTTTATATTCTTTGTTCCTTTACATTTTGTAGCTGATACCAAACAAAGTCTCTTATGAGAATTGGATTACTGTTTTTGGTGACCATTTGGAGATACCTAAAGAGACAAGAGATGTGTTGGAGAAGAAAGGTCATGTCCTAACGCCGACCACCGGAGCGACGATTTGTCAGTTCATAGTTGAAGAATCCGGTGAAAATTCCGGTGGAAGAAGGAAGTAAGCTTGTGGCTGTAAGTGATCCAAGAAAAGGAGGGTTTCCTTCGGGATATTGAGTTTAGTTTGATTTTTTTGTCTTTCCATTGTTTTTTTTTTTTTTTTTTGGGTAAGAGGAGGGGACGAATCCCCATTTTATTAAACAACTTCAGAGTTTACAAAATGAACCAAACGAGGGCAGGAATACCCATTTACATCATCAACCAGAATCGACCTAGTGTCCTCCGGACTAGAAGAAAAAACATGTAAACCTAAAGGTAAAGCAAAGGCATAGTTCGCTAATCCATCCGCAAGGCGATTAGCTTCCCTATACACGTGTGTAATGCGGACTAGCCAGTTCGAAATTAAGCCATAGCACAATCGTACTAGGAAGGACAGTGGGTGAGAATCCTCAATCCCTGTCAGTAGAAAACCAACCACAATCTCTGAATCCACCTCTACCTGCAACCGTGTAATACCATGCGTCCATGCCATATTAAGGCCATAGTAGACTCCCCACAACTCTGCTAGCGGAGCTGAGCATATCCCAATATTCAGCGCAAAACCACACACCCAGTTTCCGGACTCATCTCTAACCGCGCCCCCTGCCGTGGCTAAACCAGGGTTCCCATGAGAAGCTCCATCTGTATTTAACTTGAACCATCCGTCGGGAGGAGGTTTCCAAGCAATCATCCATTGTTTATTACATAGAACTTTTGCTGATTATCAAACTTTTTTTTAAAAAAGAGAATAATTAGTGTAATTAATCACATCCTTAATAAGATATTGGTTGTTATGGAAGACAGCTTTATTATTAGCATGATTGTGATTGTTTTTGTATTTTGTCAAGTGATAGGTCATGTACACGTCTAGCTTTTCCAAATTTCACTTTATTTTATTACTAGGGAAAGTCCACGCGGTGCGTGGATTAGTAAATTCATAATAAGATATAATGT
>OVAF01001302.1:6133-23832 GCA_900406245.1 Odontarrhena argentea | reverse complement strand
TAAAACAATATACTGTATACATACATATTTTTGAAAAAAGAACTAAATCAAATTGCACAGTTAAAAATAAAATAAAATATAAAGCACTCTTTAGCTGTACAAAAAAGTTTTATCAGTAAAATTTGAAATTTAGACCACATAAAAAATCTGATTTAAAATGAGTTTTGAAGATATGTGTAGGATACTATAGAGGTTTAGAAACTAATTAATGTGTTAATGGTTTAAAATGTGTGGGTATACTATACAAGTCGGTCAAGTTAATTAAAAAATTGACCTGAAATGTAAAAAAACGCAGACATACAATAAAGTTTTTTTTTTTTTTTTTTTTGCAGAGGTTTAGTTTATAAAATTGACCTTGAGAGTAATCATTTACATGAAATCTCTCTGATTTTCGATTTCGCCAATCTCTCTCTCTCTTTCTCCTATCTCTTCTTCTCTATCTATTGAGAACCAAGCGGTTCTTCTTCTTCTTCTTCTTGGATCAAGGCGAAGTCAAGGCGGAGGAGAGATTGAGACGAGAAATCTTGAGATATGGTAGAGACGAGACGTAGCTCTTCCGCTTCTAAGCGTTTCTGTTCTTCTTCTTCCCCTGAAGCTTCTTCATCTCCTCGTCTCAACAAGCGATCTAAGGTCAAGATCGATGCCTCTTCTGCTGCTGCTCTTGATTCTGTGCGTACCTTTCTCCTTTGATATTGCCTCCAGATTCGAATTGAATCTGGGTTTTCCTTTCATTTTTTGAATCTGATTTTTGAATTTGGATAACCCTTTAGGCGGCGGCGGAACCGGCGGGTTCTTCCTCAGCGAGCGAGGTTCCGATCGAGAATCAAGGACCCGTTTCGGATCCTGGATCGGAATCTGGGGAACCGGAACTCGGATCCTCTGATCCGCAAGCTGTGGATGCCGAGAAGCCTGGTTTGACCGATGTGCCGGTCATGGGAATCACTCCTGTAACCGACGCTACCACTGAAATTGAAGTCTTGGCTACACCTACCATTGCAGGTTTCTTGATGTTTTCTCATTGTCTTTCTTCTAAAAGTAATCTCCTTTCTAATGTGTATCTGTGGATTTTTTAGAGGAAGTGGTGGCCGAGCCCGAGAAGTCCAAGGCGGCCAAGAAACGGGCTTCTAAGGCTCCCTGGGCGAAGCTACTTTCTCAGTATCCTCAGGTGCGTCAAGCTTAATTTTATAAGAAAGATCTAATCTTTCTGTTCAAACGAAATGGGTTTAGCTGTCTGCATGTCCAATTCTCTTGTTTTTTTCTAGCACTAGCATGTTGTGACTATACTCTGTTGTTTCTGACTGTCCTGAGGTGGTTTTTTTTTCTCTGTAATTTCAGAACCCTCACCGTATCATGAGGGGGCCTGTGTTCACTGTCNCTTTCTGTTCAAACGAAATGGGTTTAGCTGTCTGCATGTCCAATTCTCTTGTTTTTTTTCTAGCACTAGCATGTTGTGACTATACTCTGTTGTTTCTGACTGTCCTGAGGTGGTTTTTTTTTCTCTGTCATTTCAGAACCCTCACCGTATCATGAGGGGGCCTGTGTTCACTGTTGGACGCCGGAATTGTGATTTATCTATTAAAGACCAGTCTATGCCCAGCACCCTTTGTGAATTGAAGCAGTCTGAGGTAAGGACATCTGATTTGTCCTATATGGTCTCGTTTCTTAATGGCTTAGAGGAAAACATCCTTTTGCTTACATGGTTTTTTGCAGCACGGAGGTCCATCAGTTGCGTCCCTGGAGATAGTAGGGAATGGAGTTCTCGTTCAGGTGAATGGCAAGTGTTACCAAAAAAGTACTTGTGTTCATCTGCGGGGTGGCGATGAGGTTATCTTCAGCATTTCTGGGAAGCATGCTTATGTATCCTTTTTGGAGTTATCTGAATAGTTATTTCACCAATTCACTAGTTAGAAGTTTATTAGATAACGTTGTGTCCATTTAAATTCAGTGGTTTTTCGTAAATTTTTCTTGACGAGTTGCTAGATATTTCAACCTCTTAAAGATGAAAATCTAGCTGCTCCTGACAGGGCTTCTTCATTAAGTATATGTGAAGCTCGGGGTGACCCTCTGAAAGGGGTTCATGTTGAGACAAGAGCAGGAGACTCCTCTGCGGTTGATGGGGCCTCTATATTAGCATCTCTGTCAAAGTACCGGAACCTCCATCTTCTACCACCAATTGCTAAAGCTGCCAAAAGGCAGCAAAATCCGGAGGTTCCTGTGGTACCTTCCAGTTGTAATGATTGTAACTCGGATACTGAAATGAACGATGGTGATAGTAACAACGATCATGCTGCTATTGCTTCTGTGGAGAAAACTGCTGCTTCAACCTCCTGTACTGCCAATGAGAATCTGAATGCCGATGGCACTGGACTGGATCCTTTTCAAGAAGCTGATGTTGGAAATGCTCCTGCTTCTGCTTATGAAATTAGACCATTCTTGCGCCTTCTTGGGGAAACTTCTTCATTTGATATAAGGGGCCTCTCCAAATTGGTGGATGAACGAAGGGAAGTGAGGGAGTTACTTAGAGAATTGGACCAATCATCGACTATATCAACTAGACGTCAAGCGTTTAAGGATAGTCTGCAAGGAGGAGTACTAAATGCTCAAAACATAGAAGTTTCTTTAGAGAACTTCCCATATTATTTAAGGTCTGCTTGCTATATATATTATGTTAGATTTTTACCAAAAATCTGATTTTTGATGGTTTGATGATTTATAGCCAAAAATATTTCTGAATTGTCTCAGTGATACGACCAAGGATGTTTTGATAGCATCAATGTATGTCCATATGAAGGGTGGAAGCAAGTTTGCTAAATATGCATCAGACTTGTCTACAATGTGTCCCCGTATCCTGCTCTCTGGACCGGCAGGTTTGAGGCTTTTCTAGTTGTATTTCTCCTATTTTTTATTTATGTGTTCATTCCTCCACCCAAGCTTACCTTGAGATGCCTATTTTTCTAACCAACTTTACCATATGTAATATTTTTTAGGCTCTGAGATATACCAGGAAATGTTGGCGAAGGCGCTTGCTAAAAATTTTGGAGCCAAATTGATGATCGTTGACTCTCTTTTGTTGCCTGGGGTAATCTTCTTTTCTTCCCTCACTCTCTCTTTTTCGTTGGTATTTGATTATATGTGTAATACTATAACTGTAGACCCATTCCAGTCGTTTATTTATTAAAATATATTATTTTTTCATCTATACAAGTGGGTATGTAATGGTATTTTTGACTTTGATCCAAATGGCTTAGATGCTATATTTCTCACAGTGTCCACTAAGCCATTGTTTTCAACTAGCTTTTGATAATTAGTAGGTTGGTTCATTCTATGGAAGTCATGATTTTTGTACTGTGTCGGGATGATTTCAGGGATCACCAGCCAGGGAAGCTGAATCTTCAAAAGAAGGTTCTAAGCGTGAAAGGCTGTCTATGCTTGCCAAACGAGCTGCTCAAGTACTGCAGCATAAGAAACCAACTTCAAGCGTTGATGCTGACATTACAGGTGGCTCAACATTAAGTTCTCAGGCTTTGCCAAAACAAGAAGTCTCAACAGCAACTTCTAAAAGTTACACATTTAAAGCAGGCATGATGGTTTTTGTCATCTGATTGTTTTTTCTTTGCTTTACCACTATTCTTGTGTTGCTGAACAGTACTTTTTTGTTGTCAGGTGACCGAGTTAAATTTGTAGGTCCTTCTTCTTCTGCAATTTCTTCTCTTCAAGGCCCACTTAGGTATTGTTTGGTGGCGTTTAAGTCTTCACATATACTGTAAATGTTTGTTGTATTTGAAATTCACTTCTAATTTCCCCCCTGGTATTTAATATAGAGGACCAGCCATTGGCTACCAGGGAAAGGTAGTCCTTGCATTTGAAGACAACTGTTCTTCAAAAATCGGGATTAGATTCGATAGGCCTGTACCAGATGGCAATGATCTTGGTGGCCTCTGCGAAGAAGAACATGGTTTCTTCTGTGCTGGTAATTGGCGGAATGTTACTTCCAAAGTACCTCCCTTTGTAAGTGCGTTTTTATTAATATCATTCTTTGTGTGCAGCTAGCTCACTTCGGTTAGATGGTTCTTCTAGCGATGAAGCTGATAGGATCGCCGTTAATGAAATTTTTGAGGTACTTTTTACTCTTAAAGTACTAGATTTAGTCCTTATTGTTACAGGGTTGTTAACCTCTTGACTCATGTCATAGGTTGCAGGTAGTGAGAGTGAAGGAGGGTCATTAATATTGTTCCTGAAAGATATTGAGAAATCTCTCGTGGGGAATAGTGATGTGTATGCAACCTTGAAGAGCAAGCTAGAGAACTTACCAGAAAATATTGTTGTCATGGCCTCACAGACCCTGTTGGACAACCGGAAGGAGAAAGTAGGGAACTCGTTTACTCCTTTCTGTTCAAGCTGTTTTAATTCGCTATCTGTATAGCTAATTGGAGTTCTATGCTTCTTTTTCAGTCCCATCCCGGAGGTTTCTTATTTACTAAGTTTGGTGGCAACCAGACAGCATTATTAGACCTTGCATTTCCGGTATGATGACCTGACAAATGTTGAAATTAATTAAGTAGATGTTGAAACTAATTTTCCATATCGCCTGCAGGACAATTTTGGAAAATTGCACGATAGGAGCAAGGAAACGCCTAAATCAATGAAACAAATAACTCGACTATTTCCTAACAAAGTTGCCATCCAGTTACCTCAGGTCGATACCGTCATTCATTTCTTCTTCTATGAGTTCGTTTGTTTCTTTTTATTCCATTTTCTTATGCTCTTAAGACATAATAGGATGAAGCTTTGCTTGTGGACTGGAAGGAGAAACTAGAACGTGATACAGAGATTTTGAAGGTTCAGGCTAATATAACCAGCATCCTGGCAGTGAGTATCTTCTAATCAAGTCCTTCGGCAATCTAAGCATTCCTGGCTTTTTTTCTCCTTTTCTTTTGCTTATGTCTTTGTTAATAATGCCTACAGGTCCTCACCAAAAACCGTCTGGATTGCCCTGATCTTGGAACCTTGTGCATCAAAGATCAAACCCTTCCGTCGGAAAGTGAGACCCTTTCGCTTGCCCTTTTTTTTATTAATCATTGTCTTTAATTTGTTGAGTGCTCCGCTTGTTCGTGTAACTAAAAAAACTGTATGTACTAATAGGTGTTGAGAAAGTAGTTGGCTGGGCTTTGAGTCACCACCTTATGAACTGCTCAGAACCTACAGTTAAAGACAACAAGCTTGTTATCTCTGCAGAGAGGTGAGCGTCCGTGTATAGGCTGTGATACAGTAGGTAAAGGATGAGTTAAAAGTTTTAAATAACGTTTTGGCACGTGTTGCAGCATCACATATGGCCTGCAGATGCTACATGGGATTCAGAACGAAAACAAGAGTCTAAAGAAATCTCTCAAGGTAGTATTATGTAATTTTTATTCTCTTTCCTACCTAGCTACATAGCAAGCGCCGGATCTAACTATCACTTTGCATGTTGTTTCAGGATGTTGTTACCGAGAATGAATTCGAGAAAAAACTCCTGTCGGATGTCATTCCCCCTAGCGATATAGGTGTTTCCTTTGATGATATTGGGGCTCTAGAAAATGTGAAAGACACATTAAAGGAGTTGGTGATGCTTCCTCTCCAAAGACCTGAACTTTTTGACAAAGGCCAGCTAACAAAGGTACGTTTTATACGTTTCATATGTTTGTTGCTCCCTCGTTTCTGGACACCTAATATATATTATGATATAATGTAGCCTACAAAGGGTATACTGTTGTTTGGACCCCCTGGTACTGGGAAGACAATGTTGGCCAAGGCAGTAGCAACTGAGGCTGGCGCAAATTTTATCAATATATCAATGTCTAGTATTACTTCGAAGGTAAATATTCAAACAGTGGTTTAATTTTTTCTTGTTTTTGGCTTATATAAGAAATTATGTATGTTCTTGCAGTGGTTTGGTGAGGGAGAGAAATATGTTAAAGCTGTCTTCTCCTTAGCGAGCAAGATTGCTCCGAGTGTCATTTTTGTTGATGAGGTATGGTTGAAAAGATAAAAAAAGCGTTCTCTGTTTCTCCTCTTCTTTGAAAGCCAATAATATATGTACCTTCTCGATCTTATGACTGTGGAAAAACATTATGTAGGTTGACAGCATGTTGGGAAGACGTGAAAATCCCGGGGAACATGAAGCTATGCGTAAGATGAAGAATGAATTCATGATAAACTGGGATGGTTTGCGAACAAAGGATAGGGAACGGGTTCTAGTACTAGCTGCTACCAACAGACCATTTGACCTTGATGAAGCTGTTATCAGACGGCTTCCCCGGAGGTAAAACCATCACTTATATATCTTTTTCTTTGTTTATTGTGAAGAATATTCCTCGTCAACTTTCAATCATTGCAGGTTGATGGTTAATCTTCCAGATGCAACAAATAGAGCAAAGATCATGAGCGTTATTTTAGCTAAGGAAGAAATAGCACCAGACGTTGATTTAGAAGCTATAGCAAACATGACAGACGGGTACTCAGGAAGTGACTTGAAGGTTTAGACTTTCTCCCTCTTCCCCCCTCTCAATATTCTTGCTCTGTAGAAACAGGCTCGTACTCACATTCCCATTTGGTTGCAGAATCTGTGTGTGACTGCTGCACATCTTCCAATCCGAGAAATACTGGAGACAGAAAAGAAGGTTTGGTTTTGTTTACTCTGTACTCTGCGTCAAATCGAAAGGCTTTGAACTCATGCTCTGTATAATACTGTTGTTATAACCCCAGGAAAAATCCGCAGCACAGGCTGAAAATCGTCCCACACCACCATTATATAGCTGCACAGACATTCGGCCCCTGACAATGAACGATTTCAAAGTGGCTCATGATCAGGTAATAAGTCAAATAAAACACAAACACAAACAATTTGTTTGAATTGTCTTTATAGATAGAATAGGGAGCTGAATGATGGTAATTGTGTAGGTATGCGCGAGTGTTTCTTCAGACTCATCAAACATGAACGAGCTCCAGCAATGGAATGAATTGTATGGAGAAGGAGGATCGAGGAAGAAGACTTCGTTGAGCTACTTCATGTAGAAGAGAGAGAGAGGGAGAGATTTCTTTCATTTTTATCTCATTTTGGTCCTTTAATTTATAAAATTTGTGTACAGAGAGAAAAGGAGAGAAAGAGTGCTGTTCGTTTCCTTGTCTAATTCATTTTCTTTCTCAACATAAAAAAAACATTCGCTGTATAATTTAATGCATGCGTATGTATATAGAGAGGTCCGAATATGATTCTAAGTCTTAAAAGGTGTTCCTATTATTTTGCTGCTACAATGTTTGCAGAATTTATACTAGTAACAAGACTTGGTCTAAAGCGATTTATTGTAAGATCAGGAAGACTGTAAAGATCAGTATCTCGGCACCTCAGTAACCATAGCCAAAGGAGAGGGGAAAAATTCTATACAAGATTAAATGTGTGAAGTATAGAAGAATCAAGCCTTTTCTAGTTGTTTAAAGCCTTCTGCTGTAGAAACATTTTTGATATTGTAGTGCATTCCATTAACTATTGTGCTCTGATTCTCACAGAAAATCACCTCAAAAGTATCTAACAGCATGTCGTTTTGAATTGCAAGCAATCCAGCTCAAACTCAAAACACATTCTCTTTTCCTTTTCATTTCAAAATTCAAATACTAAAATAAAGAAGAACTAGTCTTCCTCCATGGGAAATTGTGTATAATATGGATTGGAAATGATCAACTTCTCTCCGCAGTTTCTGCTGTTATCAAGCTCTCTCACAATTTCGGGAGTAACCTACAATGGTGAGTAAGGATAACTAAGAAAAAAGTTAAGAAGTTTTTTGATTAGATGAAGGGAAACTAGGGCCATACAAGTGTGTGATTTTGCTTGTCAAGTAGACTTCTGAGAGTCTTTTTATCTTCCTCTCTTAGTCATGCTTGTACCTGCAAAAGCATAGGTTTTATCCTGAGCTAGTGATTTTGCAAGAGCCAAAAATTGAGCAATAATTCTGCCTTACCGTTGCACAAAGGCAAGAAGAGTTTGGTGCCATAACTTATCAAGTAACCGCATCAATCTCCCCACCCATACGCCAGAGAATATTTCTTCTCCAAAATAACTTTCATGAAGTAACTACTAACTACACACACTGAAAGCCCAGTGGGCTCATCATGGGTTAACAAAAAAATAAAATAAATATCCAAACGCAAACGCCTGTGCAACTGCAATTCCCAAACGCTAAAACCTCCATTAATTCAACATTTGCCTCGCTTCGATTCTGGCGGCAAAACACAGACCTAGTGATTCTCAATCTCAAATTCCCAATATGATTTGAGAAGATTAATCGATTCTGCTAGGGTTTCGAATATGCAAGGAGATTCGTCTCCCTCTCCGTTGATAAGACCGATTAACAAAAGCGTAGTTCACAGAATCTGCTCCGGTCAAGTCATCTTGGACCTCTCCTCCGCCATCAAGGAGCTTGTCGAGAACAGTCTCGACGCCGGAGCCACCAGTTTAGAAATCAACCTCCGAGACTATGGCGAAGACTACTTTCAGGTCGTCGACAATGGTTGTGGCATTTCCCCTACCAATTTCAAGGTAAATCATCATCTCCGCTCCACTTCCAAAATCTCCGACGACCTGTGATGATTCAGATCTGTATTCGTTTAATTGGAACTGGGTATTCGCATATTTACCTTCTTTATGTCAATATGTAATCTATGGTTCCGTTTTTGAGCTTCCCACTTTGTCTCTCTTTGTGCTTTTAGGTTCTTGCACTTAAGCACCATACTTCTAAGCTGGAGGATTTCACGGATCTTCAGAGTTTGACAACGTTTGGTTTTAGAGGAGAAGCTTTGAGCTCTCTTTGTGCTTTGGGCAATCTCACGGTGGAGACCAGAACCAAAAACGAGCCAGTTGCTACGCTCCTGACCTTTGATCATTCTGGGTTGCTGACTGATGAGAAGAAGACTGCACGCCAAATTGGTACCACTGTCACTGTCAGGAAGTTGTTCTCTAATTTACCTGTTCGAAGCAAAGAGTTTAAACGCAATATTCGCAAAGAATTTGGCAAGCTTGTATCTTTATTGAACGTGAGTTTCTTACTCATCACTTTGATATTTTCACACTTATTTCCTGGGTCGGGTTTCTGGTTACATGATAGCTTATATCATTCCTGGATATTTCAATGGTCACTCTCCTTGAACCAAGCAACTAAAATGTACTATTACTGGATTTCATGTTGGAATATGACATTGTATTTAAGAAGGTTATTTTCTCATCATTAATGGCATCATGATTACTTAATTTTATTGGCATGATCCTGGTTGAACGCAAAGTAGCATAGTGTTGGGAAGTATATTTACTTTGCTGACTGTATTAAGCTCAATTTCTTATCCTAGAACCTGATTTTGTCTGTGCTGAATCTCCGTTCCAGTGATGACCAATGAAAACTTGATCTTCAATGCTTTTCCTCCTCTTACTTCCTTTGTGCAGGCATATGCACTGATTGCGAAAGGAGTGCGGTTTGTCTGCTCTAATACGCCTGGGAAAAACCCAAAGTCTGTTGTGCTGAGCACACAAGGGAAGGGGTCACTTAAAGATAATATCATAACACTATTTGGTATGAACACCTTTACAAGTCTACAACCTGTAAGTATATGTATTTCAGATGATTGTAAGGTTGAGGGGTTTCTTTCCAAGCCCGGACAGGGTACGGGACGCAATTTGGCAGATCGACAGTATTTCTTTATAAACGGTCGGCCTGTAGATATGCCAAAAGTCAGCAAATTGGTGAATGAGTTATATAAAGATACAAGTTCTCGCAAATATCCGGTTGTCATACTAAATTTTATACTGCCAGGTGGTGTGTGTGATTTGAATGTCACGCCCGATAAAAGAAAGGTGTTCTTTTCTGATGAGACTTCTGTTTTGGGTTCTCTGAGAGAAGGTCTGAACGAAATATATTCCTCTAGTAATGCCTCTTATATTGTTAATCAGTACGAGGAGAATTACAAGCTACCAGATAAGGTTGGAGTTTCATCTGTTCAGGAGAAATCAAATCTCCTGTCAAAACGAATTGTTCTGGATGTTGATTCTATAAGCCGCGATGGGGAAGCTATCGAAAAGGAAAGCTCTCCCTCAGGGGAGGCTGAGATTGAAAAGAGTTCAAAATGGGAGAAATTTAAATTTGACATTAAGGCACGTGGAACTAAGAAAGGGGAAGGTTCCAATGAGTCCCTATCTGTAACTCACCTTGATAAGAGAAACAGCAAAGGTTTGCCTCGAGTTAATGTAATGGAGAAAGATATTGATGCAAGTAAAGACTCAAGTCGCTCTAGCTTTGCTCAGTCTACTTTGAACACTTTCGTTACTGTGGGAAAAAGAAAGCACGAAAACATAAGCTCCATCCTCTCCGAAACTCCTGTCCTCAGAAACCAAACTCCTAATTATCGCTTGGAGAAAAGCAAATTTGAAGTTCGTGCTTTGGCTGCAAGATGTCTGATGGAAGACGGTCAAGTTGATGTCGACTTGAAGGACGACGTGACACCAAACAAAATGGATCTTGAACTAGGAAATCGGAATTCTCCTAGAACTGATAAGGTTGAAAGACGTGAAAGCGTAAGTAGGCTTTTGTAGTCAGATCTATATGGTAATAGGTTTTTTAATGTGGCTATTTCTTTTGTTAGTATATTCCTAAATTAACTGTTATCCAACCACTGTTTCATATACAGGAACACAAAAAACCATTTTGTTTTGAAGAACCAACATCCGATAACACATATACCGAGGTGGATACAGAAAGGATTTTGGAGGACAATCCACATTGTAGTCAGCCACTGCGACCTGTTGCCACTGTACTGGACTCCCCAGCTGATCCAACTGATCCAGAAATGTTTCCCACATTAGAATTTAGTTTCCAAAACCTCAGGGCGAGGAGGTTAGAAAGGCTGTCAAGATTGCAGTCCACAGGTTATGTATCTAAATGTATGAACACACCACCGCAAAAAAAGTAAGATTTCTTTCCTTCTTCTCTTCTGTTTTCTATATGCAGTCAGTTAACGGGATGCTTTAAAATGATATGTTACAGGTGTTTTGCCGCTGCAACATTAGAGTTATCTCAACCGGATGATGAAGAGCGAAAAGCAAGAGCATTAGCTGCAGCTACTTCTGAGCTGGAAAGGCTTTTTCGGAAAGAGGATTTCAGGAGAATGCAGGTTGCTATGTAATTAATGGAAAGAGATTGTAATATGGTTGATCGAGCCTAGTCAATATCACAGCTCCGAAAGATCGACTCTTGGTGTTTTTCATTCTGCTCTATCCTGGCTTCTCTCAAGAAAGACTTATCTGTTTGTTCTGTGTGATAGGTGCTCGGGCAGTTTAATCTTGGGTTCATCATTGCCAAATTGGATCGAGATCTGTTCATCGTGGATCAGGTTAGTCTTCATATATATATTTCTCAGGGCCTTTTTTCTTTTTGTATTTCTTTAGTCATCGGTTTACTTGTGGGATTTGGGGTTATTTACTCCTTGTAAAATTTTTTGAATGGTTGGAATAGAGTATTGACTGATTTTTATGGACAGCATGCTGCTGATGAGAAATTCAACTTCGAACACTTAGCAAGGTCAACTGTTCTGAACCAACAACCCTTACTCCAGTGAGTTGCTTTGTGATCTCAATCTAGATGTTTTATTCCCTTTCACAAGGTTTCATGTTATTTTAGAGATAGCTGAACCGGTAGCATCTCTCTTCCCCCTACTACTCCTGTTACTCATATTTAGTTTGTTTAATCTAAAACCAGGCCTTTGACTTTGGAGCTCTCTGCAGAAGAAGAAGTTACAATCTTAATGCACATGGATGTAATCAGGTGAAGGATCACCTTTACTTACCTTGTAACATTTTCTTATTCGTGGCATCAGTTTAGTGTTTTTATATTATATAAACAATTTATAGGGAGAATGGGTTTCTTCTGGAAGAGAATCCGAGTGCTCCTCCTGGACGTCACTTTAGTCTAAGAGCCGTTCCCTACAGCAAGAAAATCACCTTTGGGGTCGAAGGTAGTGTTTTTTTTTTTCCTTTCTTAACTTCATGAGTTACATCAAATGGTTTTTGCATCATATGTTCATGTTTACTTTTATTATATTGAGCAGATCTCAAAGACCTGATCTCAACTCTAGGAGATAACCACGGGGAATGTGCGGTAATCAGTAGCTACAAATCCAGTAAAACAGATTCAGTTTGTCCATCACGAGTGCGTGCAATGCTAGCATCCCGAGCATGCAGATCGTCAGTGATGATTGGAGATCCACTCAGAAAAAACGAAATGCAGAAGGTAGTAGACCAATAAACAATGTCCGTATCTCTTAAAAACGAATGATGGAATCAATCTCCAGTTGATTCATCTTGAATAGCAGAACGCACAAAAGCTCTTCACTATTCTTCTTCACATATTAATTTGGCCTCAGTTCATCTTCTGTTTTGATATTATAATTGGTCAAGAGCAACAAATGGTTAATGCTTTTGTGTTTCGGGTTTGGTGCAGATAGTAGAACACTTGGCAGATCTGGAATCTCCGTGGAATTGCCCGCACGGACGACCAACAATGCGTCATCTTGTCGACTTGACAACTTTACTCAAATTACCTAATGACGACAATGCTGATGATGATGCAGCCATTTCATTAGCATGTACTGGAAAAGAGTAACTTATTTATACACGACCATCCTTGTAAATTGTAATTAGCATTGAGGAATTTTGGTAATAACTGACAATTTGTAAAATATAAAATGCCACCCTAGTTGTAGTTGTCTGTATGATCTTGGAAACAACAACTCACAACAAGTAAAATTAAACCCTTAGCTATTTCTGGTTCCTTGTGGATTTTACATGATCCGGTTCACGCCTTCCATGGACCGTGAATGGCGAATATTTGAATTTTAAATACCAGTAAATCAGTAATACAGTATTTGTACTAGTATACTTTCTAGTTTCTACATTGAGATGAGAAAGTAAATTTTCTTTTCTTTGATTATTACTTATCGTAATTAAATACGAATTTAATGATTGTGCAAGCATAAATGATTCATTTTGAAAATCTTGCAAACCCTAAACCAGAACCGATTCATCTTAACCGTTGAGATTCCCAGCTTTTCGATGTGTCACCGTTGATTTTTAATGACCTACCTAATTTCTGTACACTAGCTTGTAGAGGATAAACGCATCGAGTACTATAACACAATCTATGTGGAGCAACTAGAAGAGAAGTTTAGTTGTTTCNACCCTAAACCAGAACCGATTCATCTTAACCGTTGAGATTCCCAGCTTTTCGATGTGTCACCGTTGATTTTTAATGACCTACCTAATTTCTGTACACTAGCGTGTAGAGGATAAACGCATCGAGTACTATAACACAATCTATGTGGAGCAACTAGAAGAGAAGTTTAGTTGTTTCTCTCTCGATCAAAATCTAATCTTTGCGTCACCGTTTGAGTTTAGTCTCTTCTCTAGGGTTCTTATTCCTCTTCAACTTTCCAGTAAACATGAGGTAAAGAAAATCTTTTTTTTATTTACTCTTGCCTTTTTGGATCTCTGCTTACTTCTTCGGTTGGATGACTCGTGCTCTTGAGATTTGTTTTCTTTTGCTTTGTTCACTTCGTCTATCTCATAGGATTGTCTTTGAAACTTAACTCCTTTGTAGTATCGTTGGATTAGGGTTTTACTGGATTCCTGATGAATGTGAAGTAAAAAATTAGGGTTTTTGATTTGGGGTCTAGGGTTTATTGTGTTGGGTCCGAAAGTTCTCTTTACACTGTCGTTAGTCAGTTGGATATGAACCTCTTGCATCAATCTCATCTTCTTTTGCGCCTAAACCGTGTAGCAGTTAGATTCAGGGTTTAGGGTTTAAGTTATTTACCTATTTGGTGTCTCAGATGTATGCATAAGTTTGGTGTTTCTCTTTTGTTTTGGTCTGGAAGTTGATTGCTTTTCATGCGTTTTACAGTCGTCATCCTGAAGTGAAGTGGGCCGAGACTACTGATAAGATTTTCCTTACCATAGTGTTAGCGGATTCTAAGGAAACCAAAGTTAATTTAGCCCCAGAAGGAGTCCTTGATTTCTCTGCAAAAGCTGGTCCAGAAAACCACGTTTATGAACTTAAACTCGAGCTTCACGATAAAGTCAATGTAGAGGTGAGATTTCGTAGACTCTATTGGGTCTTATTGTTTAGTTTACCGCCCTGTGGAGTTGTGAATCTTTATCCTTTTTTCCATTCAGGAAAGCAAAATTAACATTGGAGTAAGAAGCATATTCTGCATTATAGAGAAAGCAGAACCAGAAAGGTGGAATAAGCTAATCCGTGGTGGGAAGGCGCCACACTATGTCAAGATTGATTGGGACAAGTGGGTAGATGAGGATGAGGAGAACAACGCGGGTTAGCATTTATCTTGTATATCTAGTATATGTACAATATCTATTATTGTGTACATTCTCTTTAAGGTTGTTTAAATTATAGGAGGTGCTAAACTATTTGTGCTTTTTGTTTTGTATCAGGTGCTGGAGATATGGATATGGGAGGAATGGGAGGAATGGGAGGAATGGATTTCTCGGTATGTTTTTAGCTTTTGGATGCTGTTTATCCTGTGCTTCATACGTATCTTGCTTTGTGAAATGGCATCATATTTGGTTCTTGCTTCTTGCAGAACATGGGTGGAATGGGTGGTATGATGGGTGGAATGGGCGGTATGGGTGGAATGCCTGGACTAGAAGGGCTCGGAGGCATGGGTGGCATGGCTGGACTCGAAGGGCTTGGCGGCATGGGTGGTATGGGTGGCATGGGAGGCATGGGAGGCATGGGTGGAATGGAAGAGTTTGAAGACAGCGATGATGAAGGTAAGGGTTTTGAATAGCATTCTGGTTTATGTTTGGTTACAACTTCTTGATGAACGGAGAGCATTTTGCCGAGTTGGAAGACGGTGTATCATATTCCATTTTAGATGTTTAGGTAGTCTTAGGATACATTTTGCAGGCTTTGTGTTTCTTTGTTTCTCAACGAATGTAGACCTTTAAGACTTGTTTTTTGAAAATTTGCAGAAGAAACAGCAGCATCAGGAGAGAAGAATAGTGAAAGTGTAAAGGAGGAAACTCCTGCGAAACCCGCAGAACAAACAACATCTGTTAAGGAAGACAAGTGAAGACACAATGTTCCTAGTTAAAAAAACCTTATGGTATTTATTAGCTTTCAGGTTTATGAAAACCCTCTGATTTACTACTTCCTTTTCTTTCAAGTGTTGTTACACTATTTTGCTTTCATGGATTTGTTTTCGATTTGAAGTATCTGCATTACTTGCGGCTATTGGTTTCAAATGTTGTTCTTGAGCGTGCAATTTTTGACACTTGAGAGAGTTTGCTAGGAAACCCATTTTATGTGCCTTTCTTTTATATAACGTTAGCTCAAGTTTTCCAAATACAATAAAGGTGGAACATAAATATTTAGAAAAAGACGGGTTCTGATTATTCTAAGCTTAAAATTTAAATCAACTTACCCGAGTAATATATGTAAACTGTTTTAAAAAAACTTAATTGACAAATAACATAAGCCATGGTCTAATGATTGCGACCATAGAGAACACGATTCCTCAACATAATGTGCATGTATCGATAAAGAACTCAATCTCATTTCATTTATATGGAAACAACAACATGATTCTTCAAACGAAGCAGAATTTGATACACAAATGATTGAAAGAGTCCTAAAAACATGAGCACATTGATAAAATATCAAGTGTAGAGAGGTAAAGCAGTCCAAGCACCAGAGACATGCCCATTCTCACAGACATAAGCTCTGACAACAGGTTCACCATCTTCATGAAACCCAAACACCCTTCTCAAGCAAAACGATGAATGCATATCCCAAGTCTCATTACACAAACAAAACGCACATTTCAGCCCCGAGATGTTACTCCGATTACTATCGTTTATGGTTCTCCACACTCTCGACCTTTTGAAATCCTTGAAAACTCCCCTGAACAACATGTAGTCTCGTTTGTCTTCGGCGTGAGTGCATCCAGGCCAATTACATATGTAGAGACGATCACCACGGAATCTGCTCGCGAGAAGCTTGTTTCCTTGTTCTCTGCTTAGATTCCATGAACCTGAAGCTAAATGAGATCCTAGAGATCGACATTTCTTCCTTCGTTTCCTTGCAGGAAGATCGCGTCCAGGTCTGATCTCGCTCGTTTCGGTTTCTTCTTCTCGAGAGTGTTTTTGATCGTCGACGGAATCTTCTAGAGGAGCCAGGAGAGTATCGGTGTAGAGATCGTCGTATAGAGACCAAAACGTAGTCGTTTCTAAATCAGATCCATTCGGTTTGGAAACTTCACCGTGATCTAGATCCGTCGGTGTAGGTTTCTGATCGAGGCTTTGATCGGGGCCAAGCTCACGTTCTAGACCGAAATCGGAATTTTCAAGGAGAATCCCGGCATGATATAGTCCAGGACAACAGACGGCGAGTTTGTAAAGAGAACCCCAACCGCCAGGAGGAGAAACAGACGAAGATGACGACGAAGATGCGGCGGAGGGATGAGCAGGGAGGAGATCGGAGATGACGGTGGGGATTGCGGAATAACATTGTTTTTTCCAGCAAACGTTCCGTATAATCGAGGAGAATTTGGTGCAAACGCAAGCGAGACGAGCCCAGTTTCTTGGATCATCTTGGAGCTTGAAGAAGATTTGGAAGACTACGTCTTCAGGTACCAGAGAGAATACAGATTCCACCATTGATCTCTCTCTCTCTCTCAACCTCTGATATTAATGGCGGCTCTCTTTCTTATCCAAATCTTCTTCTCTTTCATTTTTTATGGATTAGATTTTTTAAAAACGTTACGGATTTTTTACCGGTTTGGTTCGAGTAAACCGGAACGAGTGAACCCTTTCTACGTGGCGGACCGCACCGCACATGTCACACAAGTCAACAGTAACACGCAAGCATGGGAATAGAAACGAGACTCTGCTGAACCCTATACCACACGTTGCATAGATATGAAGACTCATTGATCCTCCACCGATATCAATGAGATCGTCAACCTCATACAAGATGGGGGTAGTTTCAAGTTCAAAAAGATTCCATGTGTTCTTACTTCTCTAATATATTAAAAGTATTGCCGACCAAAAANAAAAAAAAAAAAAAAAAAAAAAGGAGTTTAAAGCTCTTGTGAGTAGCCAGAAATACAATTTTGTTCTCATACTTGTTTAAGCCAAACGAACGAACAACATAAAGAGGTGATTTTTAGGAGAATCTTCCCGCAAAACCCAGCTTGGTTTCCTTTATTTACCTGTAAACAGTTGATAAGAGACTCAGAAAACCAAGCAGAACGTTTTAAACAAGTGGAAGAGAGCAGGTGTAGCGTGGGAGCTTTACCTAGATGGACTCCTGCTCTTGCTCCTGCTACGGATAGGGCTCTTAGCTGGGCTCAGCTTGCCAGGGCTCTTGCTTGCTTCCTTCTGAAGCTGTCACACCCAAAATTTCAACAGTATGACAAGAATGCAATTAGCTAGACTTAGATCCCTGTCTTTTTGAGTGATGATAATGTAATTAACTAGATACAGATCTTGTTTTCTGGATGATATGACTTAAAACCGAAAAAAAATGGTTCTTATAATACAGGGTTGAGTGAAGTATACACTTACAGAAGGCAGAGGAGATCTTGACCTTGAACGAGATCTGCAAAAG